>MU132353.1:28796-44718 GCA_015039395.1 Ceratobasidium sp. AG-I | reverse complement strand
TGCTCCAGAGTGCTCCTGAGAGCATATCACAAGCTCATGCTGGCTCCGGATCGCATGGCTTAACTCCTTGCGCTCCTGCACTCCAGAGCGCTCTGGAGCGCTCTGGAGTCTAGTGGGATTTTGCTGAGATATCACCTACTTTTGGGGACGGCTTCCCATGTGTCATCCCCAAACGTTTGGCATTGGAAACCCATATCCCGTCCAAACTCATTTTTATGCCAGTTGTTGACATGAGTCAGAATTCCGCTTGTCAGCGAGATTCGCGGCCATGCGATCTGACGTATAGGCCGACGAGTAAATTCCGTTGACTTTGCGGTGTCCTTGGACAATATAGTGCTCAAGTAACCTGACAACGAGGCTGGCGGAGGGGCTTGCGAGGATAAGTCGTATTGAAGGCGAATGGTTGAGGCTGAAGGGCGAAGGTCAGGCAAAGGTGTCCAACACAATTCGAGAACCAGCGAAATTGAGAACTTGTCTTCATCGTTAGGAGGTAGATACGCCGGAAGTATACCACAAGTTATCTCCCTTCTCACTCGTAGTTCATGCTTGTATTTCGAGTAGGGAAGCTGATCTGAGATGATCTTGGGTGTAACTAGGTGAGAGGGCTACGAAGGTTCAACTCAAGGCCTCCAACTGGCTTACCTCGTATAAGGTACATCCCAAGGCCCATATATCTGAAGCAGTGGTAGGTTTTGGAGCGCTGTCTTCTGGATTGAAATTGACTAGCTCTGGGCTCATCCAGCAGCTAAGTCTGGCATAAGATATCAATGGCGCAAGCTGCGTGAATGATCGCGTGAAGGCAGCCAGTCCGAACTCGCCGACCTTGGTCGTTCCGTCTTCAGAGACAAATAATTTGTCCTAACATGGAGCTTCAGATGCTGAGATAGATGGGAATATTGCTTAGACATACCATATTTAAGCATCCGTGAACAATCGGGGGCGTCATTGTATGCAGGTATTCTACGCCTTTCAGAACATCAGAAATCTGAAAAGGGTATCATTCATAAATTGTAGTTTCTCGGCGTCTTAAGTACCATTTTCTTTTTTATTTCAGAGACTTGCTCGTGTGAGCTGAGGTACTTAGAATGAATGATGCTTAGGACGGGTGATTGCAGCAGCCGGATGTATACATACCTGACGGGCAGTTCCGTTTACACAGAATTCGACCTCGAGAATTGTGCTCTGTTCGTCACGAGGTTGAAACACTCGGACAATATTCTCATGCTGAATGCTGCTCCATTGAATGGCTTTGAGGTGGAAATCCTGTCAGATAAATTGGGTTCGGGTTCATTATCCAGGCTAGTGGTGATCATACCCGAATAAAATCTCTTTGAATTTCATCAACGGCTTTGTTTTGCTAACACAGACGATAAAATTATTGGTTGCAAGAAAGATACATGTTTAAATATGTACTGACACCAACGTCTTGAAGATAATTGCGATGCAGGGTTTGAAAGCACTCGGGTCCAACGCGAAGCACCTTGCAGATATACTGAGGAAGGTTAGTCGAATTAATCGCGTACTTGATCTGAACGAAAAAACCTGATCGGGCGATTCAATGCCAGTTGGTAATAGTTTAACTCTGTATGACATAGTAGATGCGTCGTTGTGCGAGAATACCCTGTCAAGAACACGTACAACCAGATATCTGCAGCAGCGCCGTGGACAAGGAAGGCGTCCTCGTGTACTTCCATTACAGAGGACTACAAGGAAATTTCGGATGGTAGAGTAATTCAAAAGCATCAGAATGAGGAAGCGACGCAGGCTCTACAATCAACGAACCCTCCTCCTTAGTGTTGTATCATGACTAACGGGGTGGGTCAGTGTATGAGGAGTATAACTATCCATGTGTAAAGATATTGGGTTATGTGGAGGTCTGAAGCGAGTTGGCAAAGTAGTTGGAGGGTTCTGTAAATTGGGGAAATCACTCAGGTGGGGCCAAAATGCTCAGTCGTGCATCGGGCGCACGTGACTTCTTGATCAGACTCCAAGGATAAATTAATTCTGTCATTGCGTCGCCTCGCTCTTTGTTTTCTATGTTCTCTCCAACCGCCGCCACGAATCCATTCATTCAATCGAACTATGCCTACCGTCTCGTTTCACGACCAGTCTCTCAACCACAGTAAGTTTCAGGTTCAGGGTAATGGTACTGAATGGATCAGTCTCAGACGCATCGGTCCAGAGACGCCGGGCGTGGAAAGGCATATACTCACTACACAGCACCCTATGAATTAAGCTCTTATTAGAAAGACAACATTTTATGAGGAAAAAGACGAGGGTAGACTGAATGAAAGAGGAACATTGATTCTGGAATAGCTAGGATAAGACAACGCAGAAACGGATGGTAACTTGCTTGCCGACAAAAGCACACAGGCATAATAGGGTCTTACTACAAGTTTAACTGTGAGTTTTGGGGGCACTTTATAATTAAGATAAGACCCACACAATGACCGGAGTCAGCAATCTTTTGAGCCGCGTTCACCTTGGCCATGACGATACTGGTGCCCTGGCTAGTGTATTGAGGATGCAATTCGCCATAGACTATAAAGCAAGTTAGGCAGCGAGCTTGTTAGCTATGCCAATACACTTTACTTTTCGGGATGGCCTCCCATAATGGCTCGTTCAACTCTTGAAGTCGAGATGCTACCCTCCTTACAATGAATTCAAGATCCTGAGAGCCGTACTCGTTTTTGTGCTACTGGGCGACCAGGGAGAGAATCCCGTTTGTCTGCGTGGTCCGCCACACGATTTGACGCACGGGACGGCGTGTAAAACTTGTTGACATCAGGGAAAAGAATCCTCGGTTGTGACTGTCAATCGTCGGGGTTAATTATGGGGTGTAGAAGCACCCGGTCTAACATATCCAAAGTACACGTGACATTATTGATCCGTCTTGAATTTACTTCCGGGGATAAATGAATTCCGTAGGCCAGCCCTCTTTTTCTTCATTCTCCACCACCCTCGCCACCAGTTCTTTCTCTGTCCAGCTGAGCCATGCCTACCGCTTCATTTCGCGACGAATCCCGCGCGGGGTCTCCGCCTGGCGATGATATGGAAGATGTGAGTAACTCGACGATTTGACGCGTTTGATCGAGGAATGATGCGTGTGGCGTGTGGTTTAGGATGAACCCATGTGGGATATGATTGATGAATTACAAGCGCATGTAAGTGCTGCGACCACGTTACGCGTATGCCTAGCTGATTGAGCTATTGGGATTGTAGGGTATCAACGCGCAAGATATCACTAAGCTCAAGGTACGTTTGTATCGCTCGACTTGGTCTGATTTACGCGCTGAGCTTTGAATAGAAAGAGGGAATATGCACTGTCTCAGGCGTACGTATGACTTCGCGTCGGAACTTGCTCAAGATCAAGGTAATTTGTATGTTTCCGCGCATACATTCGTTGCCTGATGTTCTTTGGTGGTCAGGGTATGTCCGAGGCGAAGGTCGAGAAGATCAAAGAGGCGTCGCAGAAGATTTTGGTACGTACGAACGAAATTGGTCAAGTGTCACACTTATGAGTAGTGGTGCGTAGGGGTCATCGTTCCAGACGGGTGTCCAGGTGTCCGACAAGCGGAAACGCGTGTTGCAGATCAGCTCGGGAAGTAAGTCCGTAGACTCGATGCTTGGAGGAGGGTTCATGAGCCAGAGCATCTCGGAAGGTTCGTTTGGTTCATTTCTTGAGTTTCAATATTCTAAACTCCATCGTGCCCCTGGCACTTATAGTTTACGGAGAGTTCCGGTACGTCCGAACGAAATCATGCGTATGCTCAACAAACTGATTCGCTCGTGCTTCTAGGACTGGGAAGACTCAGCTCGCGCATACCATGTCGGTTATCACTCAGTTACCCGCAGAGATGGGAGGCGCGTCTGGAAAGGTGACTTACATCGACACTGAAGGTTAGCCTTTCTTGCCCATGCATCACGCGAGGCTGTCCTTACTGATCCGTTCTGAACTTTGCAGGCACCTTCCGTCCCGATCGCATTAGAGCTATCGCGGATCGCTTCGGCATAGATCCAGAACAGACGCTTGAGAACATCACGTATGCACGTGCATACAACAGCGAGCATCAGGTAAGCTGCCTGGTTCTTGGTTCTACGCAGACCGCTCACCTGAGATGTACAGATGGAGCTCATTCAAGAAGCAGGCATACGGTTCTCTGAAGAGAAGAATTTCAAGCTTCTAGTTCGTCCTGCGCACTTACCGGTCTGATCCGTCGGCTCATCTCGTGTTTGTTTTAGATTGTGGATAGCATAATGGCTCTGTTTCGAACTGACTACTCGGGGCGTGGAGAGCTGAGTGAGCGTCAACAAAAGGTAGGTTGTGGGCTAGTCTAGGAGGTAGTCGTAGGCACTGATTGGATTCCAGCTTGCTCAGATGTTGGCGAAGTTATCTAAACTTTCGGAAGAGTTCAACGTGAGTTTCAGCTTCTCGTCCTTTTCATGTGATCTGAATCGTCGTTGTTCTGACCTAGGTGGTCATTCTACTTACGAATCAAGTCCAAGGTACGTTCGCCCTAGTCCGTTTCTTGCCCATCCTGAGTAGTGTTATTCAGCCGATCCCGGCGCGACCATGGCGTTTGCTCCGACTGTCAAACCTATTGGTGGGCATATTCTCTCGCACGCATCGGCAACTCGTATCATGTTGCGTAAAGGTGAGGCCGTTTGATGCTTGCCCCTTGACTCTTACTTACGCTGTGAACCTCGGATAGGTCGGGGTGAAGAGCGCGTAGCCAAGTTGGTAGACAGCCCGGACCGTCCTGAAAGCGAGGGAAGTTACAAGCTCGACGAGGGAGGTTGGGCTGATGTTTAATGTGCAGTCGTTATTATTGGACTTTTTCGGACTTTTTCGTATATTTATGCGGCTATGTATTGTTCATGTTGTAGTGCTGTTGTAGTTGTAGGAGCTTGCTCCGTGTATACTGTAATTATGGGCTCAAAGCTCTGTACATCCAATTATCACTTCATCACCGTCTCTTGCGTGCTCCTTCAAATCGCTTCAAAGATGATATAATATACCTGCACGTGACCCTGCTCCTCACTCTCCGGTCCCTAACTTAACCACCACACCTCTCGTGGAGACCCAGTCCAGCCCAAAATGACCAATGACTTCGAGTCCGCCATCCTTCGCGTTGGTGGAGAGGATGTTTTCTTCACTAATATCCCAGGAGCAACACCATTCATACTGGACCTACTTAGTCTACCCCGAATGTCTAAAGCCCACACCAACCAAACAGAAAGCGTTCTGAGATGACCCCGATATAAAACGACTTTTACTTGAGGCTGTTGGTAACTGTACCTTCGACTCAGTTAGGCAATGTAAGTACTGCACACCTCGATACCGTTTAATTATTAAATGTCTGCAGACTTAGGGGACAGTTTGTCTCCGCAAACATGACGAGGACGTAGGAGCCAGTCTTAGAAAAACAAAGTGAGAACCAAGAACGCTCTTTTAATTATTGATTTTACAGCTATCTTGGTCCATTCGCTATTGGCGGGCTCATCATCCCCTTCGCTAGCCCCTATCTCGGAGCTACCGTCGATGGTTTATACGACTATCTCGAGCGCTGCACTATGAGACTTGTACAGGATTGTCCGTATTACCAGAGTAGGCACTGTGTAGTTGTTCCGAGCTCGAGCACCGTGGTGACTAGTGCTAAGATCGAGGTGAGCGCGGTTAAATTTACAATTAATTATGTTTAAGGAGACACGTCAGGCAGCTAAAAGCACGAGGTGTTCTCATGGTTTAAATCAAATACGCTGAGCCTCCAAGGTCTGTCGTTTTGGAATTTCAAGTTTTGAACAGCGAATTTAGGTTTGTTGATCCAAATTGTCAGTTACGTTCGCCACATTGCCATGTACGGCCGACCCCTGTTCGTACGACCCTTTCTACCGGGTTGGCCCTATCTAACCACCCCTCTCTAGTTGTCCCTCGCTCATGGATTTAGCCTCCCCCCACGAGATACTGTCACGACTGGCGTCAAGCCTTGTAAAAGCTGGGGGTTTAACCCTAGGGACACCAATCAAGCTCTCGCCGTGCTTGGTCAGTGCTTTTGCTTGGACGTCCGCTCTAGACATTCCATGCTGTTGCTTATCAACAAAAGTCGGTCACCGACTATATGCGTATCTGCACCAACACGACCGACAACACAATCTGGCAAAACACACGTTACCCATCGGAGCCTCTGCCTTCCTGTGCTGTCTCTCAGTTCCTGTACGCTCTTAAATGTCTACCAGAATTAATGTACAAGTGCCTGGCCGACCTGGACAAACACGGGGCGCTGGTTCCTCGATTGATCTTGCTTGCCAAGGACTCGTGCGTTTGATAGCGAACGCTCTAAGAAGCTATGTTCGGATTATTTACGCCTAACACGGGAGAGGGAGATCTGCTTGACTGACGACCGCTGCCGGTGCTAGAATACCTCGTTTTTCTCTTTGATTCTGACTGGGCAAACGACCCTTCTCATCTCGGACTAGGTGAGAGATGATGCCACAGAACGCGGCCTCGATTCTATTACGCTAAAAGCTATCGGAACTGGGACGGGAAATCTCTATGTCGCTATCCTTTTCGACATACGGATAGCACACGGCTAGTTGAAGATTTATGAATCCAACAATCCAGTAGAGGACGGTCCCTGCTTGCGAATCTACTATGGTTAGCCATCAGGCTGCCTTTTGGCCTATATCTCCATTTCGCAAACACACTCCTTCAGACAAATCTAATGAGCTTATAGAGATCTCAGGGATACACCTGAGAGTGTAATTTTACCCCCAGTTTGTTAGAAATCAATTGTGCTAGATTTTCTTTGGTGTGGTAGCATGACACTCAGGACCTGCTTTTGGGCAGTCGGAATCATATTATCTCTTGCGAAACCTTGTACTTTACGATAGCTCTCGGTAAAATGGTCGCTTATATTTATAGCTATGGTTCTGAGGCATAAAACCTGAGTGAATACTAGTTAAGGCGGGCAAACTGGTGAGAACAAGGTTCTTGAACACTCGGAACCCATCGGAACGGCATCGGATTCTCGGCACGGATGGTTCAGTCTATCAGCTGTATGGCCTTTCATGGCTTCCGAGTACTTTTGCGACGTTTCCCGAGGTTGCACCCGGAGGCAACTTGGTGATTTTCGGGTGGGGCTCGCCGGCATCGTGCCGCAGATGCGTCATCTGTAACCACAAAATTCAATGAAATATATAATATACTTGAAGATAATCTTCATCTACTGGTGGATTCTTGGAGGGAATCGACTGAAAGTTTAAGTGATGGCGAGCGTTGCAGCAAAAAAGAGAAACATCCTGACTAACCATATTATGCGCCTAATATGTATCCGTTCTTAGCGAAAGTACCGGGTGTGAAGCCTTGACTGGAGAGCTTAATGGAAGCGCCGGTGAGGCTGAGCGAATGCACTCCTAACATGGCCTCTCTGAGGCCAGTCTTTTGTCCCTCGCAAGGCCATAATTCACCATACGAGATGAAAGAGTACTCGACGGTTGTTTCAACCCGTATATTAGCTTCATGTATACATGCGAAGGTGAGCCTCTAATCACAATTGGATACCTAATATGCATTTTTGAAGATGATACCTCCTCAAGGTTGCAACTGAAGGCGCTAGTGCGGCGAGCGACGAACCCAGTTGTCCGTTTTCTGCTTGTGGATATGCTGTGCATCCTGACCATACTTGTCAAAGGTGTCGCATACGGTTATTTGATTATCAAGACACTCGAAGCGAATGTGAACCGATTGAATTGCTCTAGCTGGTGTAGTAGGAGTTTCCGAGGGTATGTCTCCGGGGTCCGCATTACGCAGCTCGTGGGGGTGGCCTCGACGCAACTCACAACTTTCCACCATCTCGGCACAAAACACTCCTCCGTTGTGCACTTTGGTCCTTGCTCTAAACCGCATACACGCCCCGAGTACTTGTTGGACTCAAATCTCATAGATTACATTTAAATCATCGAATCATGTTTCGTCCTCTGAAACGGCTTAACCTTGGTAGCCTTGTCCCTCTCCCGGGAATGGGCGAACTGGAAGGCGCAGTGAAGAGTCTCATAGATGTCTTGAAGGTTTGACAGTTTCGCTTTCTCTTCATGATGTGATTGTGCTGAGCGCGAGTGATACAGTCATCAGGGTACAACAATAAGCAATGCGACTTGGTCGCCAACCGCTTTGAACGTCTGCTGAGAATATTACGTCCCGCTGAGCAGCTTGAGGGTGTCCAATCAGCATTGAGGTGAGCTCTCAGCAATGATTTGACCCCGTGGATAGGCTGGAGCTTGTCGAATCTCCAGACAGCTGGCGGAGATCAAGGATACGATGGAGACTGGCCTGAAACGCAAATTACCAGCGGGCACCGCTGGAGCACAGCATCGGCTAGAGGTGCTAGACACCGCTAGGAGCCAGATCAATGAATTGATGACAGACACACTGGTCAGTTGGAACCAAAGCACTGACAGAGCGCAAGCGCTGAGCTTAAAGCGAGCAGTTACAACTATCGGTAGATCGTGAGGTAGAATCGTCGAACCAGACCCAAATAAAGCAGTTTGAGGGAAATGTAGGTTTGCTCGTTACCATATTGCTTCAGCTCACTAAATCACTGTGCGTTCAGCTCGAAGTCATACCGGAATACAAAATAGTCAAACAAGAGTTGGTCCAATCCATCACGACTCGTATGACACTCAGCTGTCAGGCAGTTGGGCCCACTTTCGAGACGGTTGGCAACTCTGAATGCTCTGTTACAATTTGTCGTCGTATTGGCTATTTCGGAAACCTACGTGTTTCATACCGGACGTTCAGCTCTCCTTCAGATGACGCAGCAGCACAGGTACCTTCCATAATCCACATGGTAAACGGTGCATGCGCTGATCCAGTCTAAAGCGAGTCAAGATGGAGCTAAAGGTCCTTTCAAAAGCATTGTACGATCTTTGCACTTTGCAATGGTTGTTTCATGCTGATCGATATATTAACTCAGACATCCCAGTGTTGCTGTCCTGGTTGGGGTGACTAAAGGGTATCACGGGCTTAATGGTGTTATTTCGGCGATGGGTAAGATATATACATTTAATTTCCTACGATGATGTATTGAGTAACTAACAATGTGGATTACAAACCAGGTGGACTTCCTTACACTGAATTCCGATCCAATCCTATGTCGGGAGCTGTTTTGGCTCGATGTGTAAGTAACATTCCACTTAACAATTACCATTTGAAGCGAATTGTTTTTACAGGTGAGAGAGATGCAGGTGAGACAACAGCTAGGCATGTAGTCCATTATTAATAATAAAGCCAGGAAGTTGATGACTTCTTTCGAGATGGCTCACTTGGGGAACATCTTGTACGTGCGAAGTTGATTTGGTGTCTTCTTAATCAAATTTCGTTCCAAAGGATTGCAAAGTCGACGACATCGCTATCGACCATAGTGGACACGTCACCGTGCTACCAAGGCCCGCAAGAGATAGATACGATAGCTTGGATGGCATAGAACCCCATGCTGTAAGCCTGAGGAGGAGCCAAATAGTTTTTATACTTACATAATAATTAGGTCGAGCTATTGAGTCCTAATGATTGCAACGCCGGTGCCAACTTGGCATTATTATTTTACTGCCAGGCAATGAACACATACATCATGGCGGGAAACGACTTCCCTCTGACTGCTCAAAGGGCGTTGAACCAAACAAGAATATTTCTGAAAAAACTGTCTGAAATTCGGCAGACTAGCGTCACAGAATTGGAGGTACTTAAGCTAGCTACAGAACATGGTCTGGACCCACTCTACAATACAGAACGTCTATGGTTTAACTCTGTTCCACCGTTAACTATGAAACACGGTGACCTTGGACGTTACAATAAACAAGAGTTGGACCGGAACATCTGGGTTTTGTTTGAAGAAGCCAACGATGTAGGCTCTGACGTGAGTTCACTTATGATTTATACCTTTTTACACTGATAGGCTTCTATGTACGTTGAAAATATAGTCTCCCAAACGTGTGGGTACCCCTGACCACCTGTATAAAGAAGATTTATGGGAGAGTGCTATAAGCGTACCTCAGGAGTACTCGTGAGAGTTCTCCCAAGTTTGCTATGTATTAAACTTACGTGAATCGCCCCAAACTACAGTAGCTGGGTGACTTACTACGCCGACCAAGTCACAGGGATTGAAATCAGTCAATACGCCGAAAGTCCGACTTGGCGGGACGCTCTACTGAGACATTATCCGTTGTCAAAGCTTCATACTTTCATTAATTCACTCTCGTTCTGTATGTGTGGTAACCTACTTGCATCTTACTGTCATGACTGATTTTTGTTCTTACTTCACTGGTATCCATATGGGAACATAGGCCGGTCTTTACACTACACCGTAGTCATCCAGCGCCCCGACTCCGAAAAAACCGAAAAAACCGTACCTCGGCCATTATACTTCCACCGTAGCCCGTCCAACCGTTCCAATCTGCAACAATATTGGGGCTTCTTTAGCGCTAATGCGAATCCTTGCACGCCAAATACTGGGTTAGAGGAGCTGGGTTGGACATTTGAGTATAGAATGTAAGCCTATTTAATGTACTTTTGGAGCCGTCAATGAATTATATATTCGCAGTGAGTCCGAGTTCATTCACCTCTGTAACGACTGGGGGCAAATGTATGCCAGAGCGCAGCGAGAAGGAGTAAGCAAGGCAAGGGTCGTCGGCCACATGGGGTATATAGAGGAGCCGGAGGGCAAAGAGTTGAAAGAGCAACGAGTTGAGGAGAAGGAGTAGATTTATAGTTCTCTGTTGGATGGCTGCCGTGTTTCGGGTGTTGTGGTTCGGCTGCTGAAGAGTGAAGAAATGGTGGAAAGGAAGTGGTGAATTGTGAGTCCAGAATTGGAAAGTGATGAGTGCGGGTATGGATATGGGATTGGCTCGTGCATCGTGAGAGGAGTTGGAAGTCAATTTTAAACCATATACGGTTCCTTTATGCAAATCGAGCTGGGGTCCCTTGTGTGTGAGAAAAGCTTCAACAAGTTAGTGAACTCATGATGTGATGATATCCTAGGGTGCGGGTGTTGCGATAAACAATGGGGAGAGAAGAGTGTGCTGTTATTGTACAAGTGTATGCGTACGGGAAAGAGTATAGTCTAAGAGGAAGTAGAAGTAAGAAAGAAAGAATAAGCGCAAGAGTCAGAGGCTCCGAACTATGCATGCTTCTTTTGTGCGAGCCAGCGCCTATTGATGGGTACGAGCTCGTTTCCTCATGAGAAAGAGAAGTGAGTGTCAACAAAAGTAGATAATGTTCGTGAATTCATGTTATCGTGGCATCCGAGGGTACAGGTAATACAACAAGCAACAGGGCAGACAGACGAGAGAACATGCTACTGTTATGTACAAGTGATGGGAAGTGAGAAATAATATGATTAGTAGAGAGTAAAGAAGAAGATCGACGAGAGAAACGAATGAGAGCAAGAAAGAGTACCCGGTGAATAAGAGGTAAGGGTAGGAAGAGTAAGAATCCAAGAGTTAGTCACAAGCTCACGAGAGTTGAGGCTGGTCTCGACGACGGCTCCCATCTGGTTCAGTCCCATGATCCACAGCTTGAACTAGACTTCAGCAGTAGCAGCTCCCAGTAAACACCCAGCGCCGACCTGCTCTATGGTATGATGGTGCAGCCCCACGCGAGAGAGCGACACGCCGGCAGCCCAGGCGAGAGCGATCATAGATGGGATGACATGGACATAACGCGAAGTGGGGAAGTGGTATGCGGGGTGGATCGGGAGAAGGTTTGCGGCCAGCGTGGCGTAGATAGCATAGAATATGATGGCGGCCGAATGGCTACCCGGCATCCTGGACCAGGAAGGGTTAGCGTCACAGTCAGGCATGGATATAGGTAGGTGTGAACGTGGCAGTGGTGGTGGTGGTGGACTTGCCCATAGGTAACCTTGTCAGTTCTGACGGGCCGCGGCTGGCGTAGGATACTTTTCAGCGCCTTTGCGAGCATGGAGACGACGATGACGCCGAGGCCGGAGAAGGCGACGCCGGCGGAGCGAGTCAGCAGCACGAGGACGATGGTAGCCGAGATGAACAGCGACTGGGTCTGTAACAAAGTTTCAGCACGGAGAGAGCGAGACCGGGCTAAACCTTTGACGGTCGGTCTCGAATTTACATTCGAAGATGAGTGGATTCTGGCTCGCGCCATCCTCCGTGCACCTTCTCCCTCGCCTCCACCACTGCTGCCGCCAGTTCTTTCGTTGTCCAACTCAACCATGCACACTATTTCTTTTCACGCCGAATCCCTTGCCGTGACGATATGGAAGATATAAGTATCGGTGTGCAGCGCGCGGAGGCAATCACATTACTCAGCTGAAGAGATAGATGCCGCCACGTGCGCCTTCTCACGCTCGGCCTGGCCATTCACCCGATTCGCGGGTCTCCCGCCCGTACCGCGTCCCATCCTCTACATGTGGTATCCATCTAATCACGTACGTATTTGTAGATAGACTAGACTACTATAAACCCACCGCACGTGAACATGCCCCGCACAAAGACCGTGTTGGTCGATTTGGGGCGTTTGATCGAGGGCTGATGTGCCTGGCGCGTGGTTTGGGATGAACTATGCGGAATATGATCGACGAGATGTCTCACTTATTTATGTCAAGGGACGGAGGTCAAGTAGCTTCTCGCCTACAACCTGTCAACACTTGTCAAAGATGTGGATGTCCGTTATGGATTTATTAAGCGCTATACTGTCACTTCACCGCCATAGCGCTCGGAGCCAATACGGGCTAATTTAAGTACCTCAGCCACGCCTTCTAACTCTAGCTCTTGCTTTTCACCACGTCCATCCTCTGCGTGTCGATTCGACTCAAACATCAGAGGCTACACTTGAATATTCAAAGCATGTTCCGCCCTCTGAAGCGGCTTAACCTTGGCAGTCTTGTCCCCCTCCCAGGAGTAGGCGAACTGGAAAGCACTGTAAAAGGTCTCATAGATGTGATGAAGGTTTGAGGGCCTAGCTATCTTTTTACGGGGCTGTTGTACTGAGCTCGATACATGCAGTCGTCGGGGTACAAGAACGAGCAATGCGACTTAATTGCTACCCGCTTTGAGCGTCTGTTGGGTATATTGCGTCCGGCTGGGCAACTCGAAGGTGTTCATACTGTGCTGAGGTGAGCTTTCAATGGCGCAGTTTCTTACGTGGGTATGATAAAGTCCACCGGATCTATAGGCAACTAAGCGACATAAAGGACACGATGGAGTCCGGCTTGAAACGCAAGCTACCAGCGAGTTTCGCTAGAGCACAGCATCAACTGGAAGTACTGGACACCGCTAGGGGCCAGATCAATGACCTAATCACGGACGCACTGGTAAGTCGAAACCACACAACATACGGAGCGCAAAGCTGAGCTCAGAGCGAATAGCTGCAGCTATCGGTAGCTCGCGAGATGGAGTCGTCGAATCAAACACGGAAAAGGCGATTCGAGGAAAACGTAAACTTGCTTTTTACCGAGCCCTCTTATTTCACTGAACTACTTTATATCTAGCTACGGGTCATACCTGAGTACGAAATAGTCAATCAAGAAGTGGTCCGATCCGTAAAGACCCGTAGTATGCTTGGTAGTCAGATGGCCGGCCCCTCTTTCGAAATGGCTGGAGATTCAGAAGACTCGGTTACAATCTGCCATCGCACCGGCTACTTCGGAAATCTACGCGTCTCCTACCGGACGTTCAGCTCCAGTTCAGACGACGCAGCAGAAGAGGTATGTTTGTGATTCACCTCGAACATATTGTATCCGCTAACATAGTCTGAAGCGAGCTGAGATGGAGCTAAAGGTTCTCTCAAAGGCTTTGTACGACCCATGCTTTCCCGCATAGTTGTCATGCTGATTTACAACTGACCGAAGACATCCAAGTGTGGCTACACTGGTCGGAGTAACTAAAGGATACTATGGGCTGAACGGTGTGGTTATGGCGATGGGTGAGATGTTTTGTTGACGTGTCGTGATCACGTACTGATGTGCCAACGGCGCGGTATGGAAATCAGTTGGACTACCCCACACCGAGTTCCTGCTGAAGTCTGTGTCAGGCGGTGCTTTGGCCCGATTTGTAGGTGGACTATCACATAACGGCATGTCCCAATTCTGACTACAGTCTAGATGAAAGAGATACAGGTGCAGTGGTTACGCTGAGTTGGTTCACTGTTGGTCCTAGAATCTCATGATGATGCTAGGAGATTGCCGATCTTTTTGGCAATGGCTATTTCGGGGAACACATCGTATGTGTGAGCTCTGTTGAACATGTGCCTACTGAGATTTCTGCTTTCCAGGATGGCTTCGAGGTGGAGGGTATCAACATTGATCATAACGGGCACGTTACAGTCCTGCCTAGACCGAGGCAGGATTGGTTTGGTTCACAAGGCATCCAGCTTCGACCTGTAAGGCGCAAATACTAGCGATGCAGTTCTACTCATTTCAAAACCCAGGCAGAAATTCTGGAACTACCTCATGCTAATACGGGTTCTGGTCTGGCGTTGACGATCTGCCAATCGATAATGCGCGGGTACCCGAGATACGGATATCCGATATCCGAAAATAGGGGCCAGATGAGGAGGCTCGCCGATCGACTCTCACAGCTTGGCATTAGTTTTACTAAGCTGGATGTGACCAAGATAGCCGCCGAGGAAAGCCTAGAGCCGGTTGTACGCGCAGAACAGCATAGATTCAATCAAGCTCCCCCTTTTACACTTATGCACGGAGACATTGTATATCCAGTTACAATCGCTGAGGGTAAAAGGAGATGGCATGTGTTTGAGGAGGGTAATGAAGACCCTACACTTGTGAGTCCCCAATATGAACTTATATTGTTTTGTATGCTAATAGGCTATCGCATATCGCGGTGCAAAGTGCGGTGTTTCGGTTGCGGCAACAAACGTTCACCCAGAGTTAGACTCAGGTATGGAATGTTTGGGTAATAACGAAAGATATCTGTGAGAGGGTCTCTATCAACATTTACTATTTTTATTGACTGCACGCAACGGCAGCACTTGGCGGGTTTGTGGCGGTGGAACTGTCCAGGAAATTGGTATCGAACAATTGGCGGAGCGTACAACATGGCAAAGTTTGCTGCCGAAAATCACCCATGCGTCAAAGCATCAGTCCATTGACGCAGATGTGCTCTCATTCTGCACGTAGAATACTCAATCTTTCCTTGCAGTGTATCTAATGTGTTGTCTTTCAATGCAGGCTATACCTTGAGCCTAACCGTCAAAATCCACCGCCCCGAACGTAGAGAGAATGAAGGGAATTACTCAGGGCCGTTGTACTTTCACCGCGACCCGTCCGACCGTTCCAACCCGCGCCAGTTCTGGGGATTTTTCAGTGCTGACCCCGACCCTTACTCATCGTCTACTCAACTAGGAGACCTTGGCTGGACCTTTGAGTATACAGTGTACGTTGCCTCAAACGATTTCTCACCCTCACTGGAATGGATACTGAAGGACGTTGCTTTACAGTCTCCTTGAGTTGATGCATTTTCGCGAGAACTGGGAACGAATCTATGAGCGAGTGAAAGAGAGGGAAGATGTATGGATAAAACCGTGCGTGAGGTTTGATACATACGAGTGGAGTGAAGATGATTCCGTAGAAGGGGTCTGGGATGAGGAACTGCCGGATGGGGAGGAACCGTTGGATGAGGAGCTGCCGGATGAGGGACTATTGGATTGTTGAGGACTTGCTGGAGAAGAAACCAGCCTTGATTAGTTCTAATATAGTTTGCCAAATGGGCGTGATGTTTCGATAGGAGTCTTGTCTAGATGGTCTTTATAGATTTTTTTACAGCAATGCTAGAGATGCGCTATAAGTCTGGAGAATCGTAAAAATGGCAGAGGCTAGCAGGAGATATTCAGTGTGAAAGAGATAAAACTCATGAGAGGGGCATAAGGTTACAATAGTAT
>MU132353.1:9026-28786 GCA_015039395.1 Ceratobasidium sp. AG-I | reverse complement strand
GCAACCAAGCATTTTTCTAGAGCTTTTGATGTGCAATCAGGTCCATTGTAGTTCTATTGGGTCACAATGCAAGTGGCTGCCGCCGAGGGCGACACGGACTGGGTGGCTCAAAGCGCGAAAGCCACCGGGCGACCGAAATTGCAAGTGTGAAAGCCGCTTACCAAAGTGTCCCTGAAAACCCCGCACCGATCACAAGCGCCTAGCACGCCGACCGTCGGCGTGTAGTGCGCGTGACGCTCGTAGTAAGTGGGCACACTTCCCACAGTGTTCACCGCCATAGCGCTCGGAGCCAATATGGGCTAATTTAAGTACCTCAGCCACGCCTTCTAACCCCAGCTCTTGCTTTTCACCACATCCATCCTCTGCGTGTCGATTCGACTCAAACATCAGAGGCTACACTTGAATATTCAAAGCATGTTCCGCCCTCTGAAGCGGCTTAACCTTGGCAGTCTTGTCCCCCTCCCAGGAGTAGGCGAACTGGAAAGCACTGTAAAAGGTCTCATAGATGTGATGAAGGTTTGAGGGCCTAGCTATCTTTTTACGGGGCTGTTGTACTGAGCTCGATACATGCAGTCGTCGGGGTACAAGAACGAGCAATGCGACTTAATTGCTACCCGCTTTGAGCGTCTGTTGGGTATATTGCGTCCGGCTGGGCAACTCGAAGGTGTTCATACTGTGCTGAGGTGAGCTTTCAATGGCGCAGTTTCTTACGTGGGTATGATAAAGTCCACCGGATTTATAGGCAACTAAGCGACATAAAGGACACGATGGAGTCCGGCTTGAAACGCAAGCTACCAGCGAGTTTCGCTAGAGCACAGCATCAACTGGAAGTACTGGACACCGCTAGGGGCCAGATCAATGACCTAATCACGGACGCACTGGTAAGTCGAAACCACACAACATACGGAGCGCAAAGCTGAGCTCAGAGCGAATAGCTGCAGCTATCGGTAGCTCGCGAGATGGAGTCGTCGAATCAAACACGGAAAAGGCGATTCGAGGAAAACGTAAACTTGCTTTTTACCGAGCCCTCTTATTTCACTGAACTACTTTATATCTAGCTACGGGTCATACCTGAGTACGAAATAGTCAATCAAGAAGTGGTCCGATCCGTAAAGACCCGTAGTATGCTTGGTAGTCAGATGGCCGGCCCCTCTTTCGAAATGGCTGGAGATTCAGAAGACTCGGTTACAATCTGCCATCGCACCGGCTACTTCGGAAATCTACGCGTCTCCTACCGGACGTTCAGCTCCAGTTCAGACGACGCAGCAGAAGAGGTATGTTTGTGATTCACCTCGAACATATTGTATCCGCTAACATAGTCTGAAGCGAGCTGAGATGGAGCTAAAGGTTCTCTCAAAGGCTTTGTACGACCCATGCTTTCCCGCATAGTTGTCATGCTGATTTACAACTGACCGAAGACATCCAAGTGTGGCTACACTGGTCGGAGTAACTAAAGGATACTATGGGCTGAACGGTGTGGTTATGGCGATGGGTGAGATGTTTTGTTGACGTGTCGTGATCACGTACTGATGTGCCAACGGCGCGGTATGGAAATCAGTTGGACTACCCCACACCGAGTTCCTGCTGAAGTCTGTGTCAGGCGGTGCTTTGGCCCGATTTGTAGGTGGACTATCACATAACGGCATGTCCCAATTCTGACTACAGTCTAGATGAAAGAGATACAGGTGCAGTGGTTACGCTGAGTTGGTTCACTGTTGGTCCTAGAATCTCATGATGATGCTAGGAGATTGCCGATCTTTTTGGCAATGGCTATTTCGGGGAACACATCGTATGTGTGAGCTCTGTTGAACATGTGCCTACTGAGATTTCTGCTTTCCAGGATGGCTTCGAGGTGGAGGGTATCAACATTGATCATAACGGGCACGTTACAGTCCTGCCTAGACCGAGGCAGGATTGGTTTGGTTCACAAGGCATCCAGCTTCGACCTGTAAGGCGCAAATACTAGCGATGCAGTTCTACTCATTTCAAAACCCAGGCAGAAATTCTGGAACTACCTCATGCTAATACGGGTTCTGGTCTGGCGTTGACGATCTGCCAATCGATAATGCGCGGGTACCCGAGATACGGATATCCGATATCCGAAAATAGGGGCCAGATGAGGAGGCTCGCCGATCGACTCTCACAGCTTGGCATTAGTTTTACTAAGCTGGATGTGACCAAGATAGCCGCCGAGGAAAGCCTAGAGCCGGTTGTACGCGCAGAACAGCATAGATTCAATCAAGCTCCCCCTTTTACACTTATGCACGGAGACATTGTATATCCAGTTACAATCGCTGAGGGTAAAAGGAGATGGCATGTGTTTGAGGAGGGTAATGAAGACCCTACACTTGTGAGTCCCCAATATGAACTTATATTGTTTTGTATGCTAATAGGCTATCGCATATCGCGGTGCAAAGTGCGGTGTTTCGGTTGCGGCAACAAACGTTCACCCAGAGTTAGACTCAGGTATGGAATGTTTGGGTAATAACGAAAGATATCTGTGAGAGGGTCTCTATCAACATTTACTATTTTTATTGACTGCACGCAACGGCAGCACTTGGCGGGTTTGTGGCGGTGGAACTGTCCAGGAAATTGGTATCGAACAATTGGCGGAGCGTACAACATGGCAAAGTTTGCTGCCGAAAATCACCCATGCGTCAAAGCATCAGTCCATTGACGCAGATGTGCTCTCATTCTGCACGTAGAATACTCAATCTTTCCTTGCAGTGTATCTAATGTGTTGTCTTTCAATGCAGGCTATACCTTGAGCCTAACCGTCAAAATCCACCGCCCCGAACGTAGAGAGAATGAAGGGAATTACTCAGGGCCGTTGTACTTTCACCGCGACCCGTCCGACCGTTCCAACCCGCGCCAGTTCTGGGGATTTTTCAGTGCTGACCCCGACCCTTACTCATCGTCTACTCAACTAGGAGACCTTGGCTGGACCTTTGAGTATACAGTGTACGTTGCCTCAAACGATTTCTCACCCTCACTGGAATGGATACTGAAGGACGTTGCTTTACAGTCTCCTTGAGTTGATGCATTTTCGCGAGAACTGGGAACGAATCTATGAGCGAGTGAAAGAGAGGGAAGATGTATGGATAAAACCGTGCGTGAGGTTTGATACATACGAGTGGAGTGAAGATGATTCCGTAGAAGGGGTCTGGGATGAGGAACTGCCGGATGGGGAGGAACCGTTGGATGAGGAGCTGCCGGATGAGGGACTATTGGATTGTTGAGGACTTGCTGGAGAAGAAACCAGCCTTGATTAGTTCTAATATAGTTTGCCAAATGGGCGTGATGTTTCGATAGGAGTCTTGTCTAGATGGTCTTTATAGATTTTTTTACAGCAATGCTAGAGATGCGCTATAAGTCTGGAGAATCGTAAAAATGGCAGAGGCTAGCAGGAGATATTCAGTGTGAAAGAGATAAAACTCATGAGAGGGGCATAAGGTTACAATAGTATGTGTACACCTCTGGAAACATACTGCGATGTGAAACTATATGCGGCGGCACGTGCATGCTCCACCGGCCCCTCAAGTCCAAGTCGAGAGCTGAAACGTCTCAAATCTCGACATCGGATGAACTTACGCGGATATAGAATAGCCGGCCAAGGCGGTCCAGAATACTCCACTTTTCTCGTGGTGAGTGGTTGAGAAACGATGGTTGTACGACAAACCGAAGAAAAGCCGTGGTTCGATCGAGGCTGAAACCTCCCTATATGCGCACATATCGCTTGGTAGCGAAGAAGACATTGTACGGCGTGACCGGGTGCAATGCTCGTTTCCTACCCTGTTTTCAGCACGCGACTAGGACGATCAGCAAAACAAGGTCTCGGCTCCTCAGCCCGCTTAGACAAAATGCGACATGCGACGTTCGACGTAACTTACCGCGGCAAGCAAGAAAGGGAGCGACATCCAGTACAGTTCTCAGTTGGATGATCGCCGGGGTTCGAGGCTTAGAGTTCGGGCGCCGTAGGGTGGAATGGAAGTCGTAGGGGTGAGTCCGGAGTAGGAAAGTGATGAGCGCGAGTATGGATATATAATTGGTTCGTTTGTTGTGCGAGATAAGTCAGAAGCCGGCTCCGAACCATATATAGTTCTTTTGTACGAATTGGAACTTAGGTTCAAATTCGATTCCTCGTGTGAGAGAGAAGTAGAATTTCAAGTAGATTTCAACAAAGTAGGTCGTGTGCGTGAATTCATGATATCGTGATATCCGGGGTACAGCTAATACAACAGACAACAGGGCAGACAGACGAGAGAACATGCTACTGTTACTGTACAAGTGATGCGTGAGGGAAAGGGTACAGTCTGAGTGGAGGAGGAAGTGAGAAATAAGAAGATTGGTAGAGAGGAAAGAAGAAGAACGATAAGGGTGAGAAAAGAGTAAGAGCAAGAAAGAGTAATCCGGTGAATAAGAGAGAGCTAGAAGTGAAGGAGAAACCCAACAGCTAGTACCCAAGCCCGAGACGAGAGTTGAGACCGGTCTCGACGACGGCTCCCATCTGGTTCAGTCCCATGATCCATAGCTTGAACCACACGCCGGCGGTGACAGCTCCGAGCAAGCATCCAGCGCCGACCTGCTCCATAGTATGGTGGTGCAGCCCCACGCGAGAGAGCGATACGCCGGCGGCCCAGGGCAAGGCAATGACCGAGGGAATGACACGGACGTAAGGAGAGGTGGGGAAGTGCCATGCGGGGTGGATCGGGAGAAGGTTTGCAGCGAGCATGATGTAAACAGCGTAGAATGTGATGGCGGCGGAGTGGGTGCTTGGCATCCTAGATCAGGAAGTGTCAGTATCACAATCAGGCACGGGTGGTAGATAGGCGTGAACGTGGCAGTGATAGTGGCGGTGGACTTACCCGTAGGTGACCTTGTCTGTTCCTACGGGCCGCGGCTGGCGTAGGATACGTTTCAGCTTCTTGGCGAGCATACAGACGACGATGACGCCGAGGCCAAAGAAGGCGACGCCGGCGGAGCGGGTGAGCAATACGAGGACGATAGTTGCTGAGATGAAGAGTGACTGGGTCTGTAATAAACAGGGATTTCAGTATGGAGCGAGCGAGACCGAGCTGGACACGAACCTCGCGGAAGAGAAGCTTGAGGTGGGGGAAGTCATTGAGGAAGGCCTCGCAGTCGATGTCGGTGAGGGAGGTCATGGCGGGGAGAGGAGGAGGACTGGGAGGCGCAGCTGGGATGGGGTGAGGATTTGGTGGCCCACTGCACGCTCCTTTTAGCTGGTCGCTGGTATGAAATCGGGATATTGTGGCCACCCAGGCATGTGGCACTCGTAGGGTCCCGACCCTGATCTGTTCCCTGAGCCAGCGCACCGCTCCTGTGGGCCATCTCAACCCAACCCGCCTCCTTGCTGCGAGTTGGATTGCTTTCTGGTTTATTTCTACAATGCAAGTCAATTAGTCTTATTTAATTGGATTAAAATCAATTACATTACTCTTGCAGGTTCTCTGGGACGCGCACTCGACAGAATCAGTCTGACTTTGTGTCTGATGACCGCCGCGGCGGCGAAACTCACTATCCCACCCGCCCCGTCGACCGCGACAAGGCAGAAGCTGAGCTCACTTTGAATATCAAGAAGGCCACCAGCCCCGAAGAGACCGCACCCAAGCAAAAACACGTCCGAAGTAAGCGAACATCCTTTTTACTCGTATTCCCACTCACATTCGTCCAGAATGTATTGTGTATACGTGGGACTACCACTCGTCCATGTCCATTTGGACTGGTCTGCGTGTCCAGCCCATTTTGTCTGATGAGGTCCAGACATTCAAGGCCCTTATCACCGTACACAAGGTCCTGCAGGAGGGTCATCCGATAGTAAGCCACTAATCCTTCGTCGGTACTGCGGTGCACGCTAACTCGTCCCAGGCCATTCGCGAAGGGCAAAACCAAACGGGATGGCTCGAAACGTGTGCGCGCACGATTGGTAGCGACGGAACGCGAGGTACGCACACGTACGCGCTATTGGGTCACTGCTGATTTACGTCCGCGCGATAGGATACGGCTCGTTGATCAGGGCCTATGTTGCTTTTATCTTGTCAAAGCTGCGATTCCACCGCACTCATCCCGAATTCAACGGCATGTTCGATTACGAAGAATACGTCTCGTTGAAGAACATCGACGATCCTAATGAAGGGTAAGTGTCGGTGTTCCGCGCCTCGTGTAGCCTATACTGATATGGACTGCCGCGTGCGACGCTAGCTATGAAACGATCTCTGATCTGATGAACCTCCAAGACCAAATCGAGTCTTTCCAAAAGCTCGTGTTCTCGACTTTCCGCCATTCGGTTAACAACGAGTGCCGGATCTCTTCACTAGTGCCTTTAGTCAAGGAAAGCTATGGCATCTACCGATTCGTCACCAGCATGCTCCGCGCCATGCACCGCAGTGCGTGCTTTTTCATTTTACCCGAGTTCGTGAACTGATCGTCGCCCCACGCTTTCATTCACACGCACTCCCCGACGTCATTAATCTCGTCCTTCCATTCCCCCTATCTCTCCCCGCTTCTACGATCACCCCCCGCGCCGTGCTGTAGGGACGGACGTCGGGGACGCGCTCGAGCCGCTCCGGTCACGGTACAACTCTCAGCACTACAATTTGCGCAAATTCTACTACGAATGTTCGAATCTCAAATACCTCACTGGACTGATCAACGTACCCAAGCTCGGGCAAGAGCCTCCTTCGCTCACGGACAGTGGCTCGGCGCCCGACTTGCCCAAGCGGCCCAAGAGCACTGCCGCGGCGGCATCGCCTCCGCCAAGTGCGCCGTCGCCCGACCCGACCGCGGCGCAGATCGCGGAGCAGGCCCGCATGCTAAAAGAGTATGAAGATCAACAGGCCGCCGTGATCGCGTCACGCCAGGCTGAGGAGACGAGGCGGCTGGAGCAGCAGATGGCGCAGCAGAGGGAGTTTGAAGAGGCTCAGAGGCAACAGCAGGAGAGGGAACGGTTGGCGCAGGAGGAGCTGATGAGGCAGCAGTCGCAAATGCAGCAGATGCAGATGCAGAGCCAGATGCAGAATCAGGCGGCGGGGCGGTTGCAGGAGATGGAGCGGGAGATGCTTGCTATGCGGGGCCAGTGGGAGCGCGACCAGCTTATGCTTGAGCAATATGATCGCGTGAGTCTCACTTCTATTTAATTTTTATTAGTATCTTATTAACGTATACTGGTGTATAGCGCGTCAAAGCCCTTGAAGGCGCGCTCAACTCTGCCAACGCCGATGCCATGACCCAAATGGGTGGCAAAGACGAGCTCATCAAGCAACTCCAAGACCAAGTCACGCTCTGGCGTAACAAATACGAAGCTCTCGCAAAACTCTACTCGCAGCTGCGCACGGAGCACTTGGACATGCTCAGCAAGTTCAAGCAGATGCAGCTCAAGGCCAACTCGGCGCAAGAGGCGATCGACCGAATGGAACGAATGGAGCGGGACATCAAGGCGAAGAACCTCGAGTTGGCGGATATGATTCGGGAGAGGGATCGCGCGCGTTTCGACGTAGACCGCATGAAGGCGGTAAGTCTGTGCGCTCTCTTCTTCTCTCAGCCTCGGTACATCGTGCTGCGGCTGGAGAGCATGTGGCTGGATACTGATGCGCCACACCTTCATTTCACGCTGTGTAGACCCACAAGGAAGACATGGACCGTGTGCGTCGGGATCTAAGCTTTGCCAACGAGCGCGCGGAAGATGCCACTCGAAATAAGTCCTCCGAGGTGTCAGGCATGATGTCCAAGTACAACCGACAGCTTACCGAGTTGGAAGACTCGCTCAGGGTGAGTCGTCGAGTTCTCCGATTAGTTTGGTTTGGGAGCGTCCCCTCGTTTGTTTGATCGAGTTGTTCCGAGGGGGATCGTATGGTCGGGGCTGGACCTGTGTTCTTCTGGCTGATATCTCGCTCACTGCCGCTGAGTGAGCGTCTGTGCCTTTTCGTTTTCACCGAGTAACCCGGTGCTGCGCCTCCCGGTCTACCCGACCTCCACCCATACTCTTGACCATTTCACTTACTCCATTTCTGGCATTTCAACCACACCCAATTAATTTCGCGAAACCATACTTGACGTGCCATGCGCACCTACAACTGTGGCTGAGAACCTTCTTGGCTAACCGCAACGCACTACACCTTACTAACTCACGCTATATTATTCATCCAGAGCAAGCAAATTCAAATCGATGACCTTCTTCGCAAACTCGATGGCCAGGACTCGGCGGTCGAGCGCCTCCGGGAAGAGAAGGACCAGGAGATTTCAATCCTCCAAGAGGAGATGGATAGCACCATTCAGAAGATGGCCGAAATGCAAATGGAGACCCAGGCTGTGAGTTTATCCTCTTTAATTCGCTTTTGTGAAGGGAGGCTGATAGTGTGATGGGGTGCAGACACAAGGCATCGTAGAAGAGACGACAAACGCGCAGATTGATACGCTTATTTTGGATAATCGCAAAAAGCTGAATCAGATCATCGGTAAGCCCACTCTGTTCTGATACTGATTGACAGCTTTTGATTAACGTACGCGTAGACTCTATTCTGCAAAGCTGTGTTCAAAAGATGGACGACGCGATATACGAGCTCGAGTCGCCGAACCAAAACGGGAACCAGACCGCGACGCCCGAGTATACGCTCTCGATGATCGAAAAGGCGATCAACAACGCGACTGAGTTTGCGATGACCTTCAACTTGTATCTCGGGGGCGAGCCTGGCGGGGACCACGTGGACGTGATCAAATCGGCGAACGAGTATGCGCACTCGCTTTCGGAGGTGTTGCTCAACTGCAAGGGGATCACGCGGCTCGCGAATGACGATAATGCGAGCGATAAGCTTATTGCTGACGCGAAGAACGCGGGAGATGTCGGGTTGCGGTTCTTCCTGAACTTGCAATCGTACAAGCTCGACCTTATCCCGCAATCCCAGCGCACGGAGATCCCGTTGCGGAACAACGTCGAGGCGCGTGGGGCTCTTACGAAGCTTATCGACGTTGTGGACAAGCTTATTCCGAAAGGAAAGTCGGGCGCACGTGCGAATGGAGATTTGGGGGATATGGTCGAGCAAGAGATGCTCGGCGCGGCGCGGGCGATCGAGATGGCCACCCAGCGTCTTCAACAGCTCATCGACCGACCGCGAGACGCGTCCAGATTCAGCGCCGTCGACTTGCAAGTGCACGATTCGATTCTCGCGGCCGCTATGGCGATCACCAACGCGATCGGACGGCTCATCCAGGCTGCAACCGAGTCCCAGAAGGAGATTGTCGCGCAGGGCCGTGGGTCGAGTTCTATGCAGCAGTTCTATAAGCGGAATAATAGGTGGACGGAGGGATTGATTTCAGCTGCCAAGGCGGTTGCGTTTGCGACCAACTTGCTGATCGAGAGTGCGGATGGAGTCTTGAGCGGGACGCACTCGCTCGAGCAGTTGATCGTTGCTTCGAACGAGGTGGCGGGTGCGACTGCCCAGCTTGTCGCTGCGAGCCGTGTCAAGGCTTCGCTCATGTCCAAGACGCAGGATCGGCTCGAGTTGGCGGCCAAGGCGGTAACTGAGGCGTGCAAAGCACTCGTTCGACAGGTCAAGGCGATCAGCGCGAAGCAGCTTGAGGCCGAGGAGGTTGACTATCGTACGATGGCGGTACACGAGTTCAAGGTCCGGGAGATGGAGCAGCAGGTCGAGATTTTGAAGTTGGAGAAGGAGCTTGGGGCGGCGAGGCATAGGTTGGGCGCGATGCGTCGGGCTGGGTACCATGCCGACGAAGAATAGACTTGAGGATGAGGATCTAGGATAGGACACATTGTAATACCCGTTGTGAATAGGATGGTGCTTGGGGCGCATTTCAGGCGGGAGATGTTTGGGTGGCGCCACGATCGGAGCCGGGACCTCATCAGGGCATAATCTAATCAGGGTCGAGATCTAATCAGGGCCGACCCAATGCGATCCCGGGAGGTTCCTATAGGCACCTAATTAATCCTGTAGGCACGTTCACGCACAGCCCGATGACGCTAGTGGCCCAGCCTACGACCTTGTTCACCTTAACCGACAGTCTTTCACGGTGCCACCATTCATCCATTGAACGCACGACACATGTTCGCGGGGTCAGCTGCATGCGTTTCTCCGGCCGGTCCGGCTCCCGCCGCGATTTCCCCAAGTCACACCGTCGCGCCAACTATCTTAGGACATACCTACCCGGCGGTACGTACTCTCATCTGGCAATTCAAAGCCCACGTTCTTCGTACACAAAGGTGCGGAAGTGTGTGAAGACGTGCTATTTCCCCAAGGGTTGGTCTTCACGAATTGAGTAACAACGTTTTTTGATGATTTAAATGTGCGCTGGGGATTGCCGCCTATCTGTTGCCACTCGCCACCAACACCGACGTAGTTTGTCTATGTAAAAGGAATGAAACTCTCCTATCGCCGCTCATCAAAAGAGGCGTCTTTCTAAATCGGGTAACTATTAACCAACAAGGATCAGCGATTATCAAAAATGAAGTAAATCAATTTACTAGCCAATCTTGCGACATAATAGCGTAGCGATTAGTAAAAAGGTCATGGGCACGTGTATACGCGACTAGAATCGAATCACTGACCCAGTGACTATACGGATGTACACCTTCTGTCCTTCGACTCCCGGTGACCCACATGTTTGCGTCCTATGACCACCTTCGAAGAACGCGCTCGGTTGGGCGGGACGGACGCGGTGCGGAACGCTATGCGCATATGGGAGATAGACCCGTGTTATAGCGCGCATAGTCGTAGTTGCGTTAGCTCGTCTCTTGAGCCTTTGACGGGTGACCGATCTCAGCTTAGGACCTGTCTCGCCCTGAGATCGCGCACCATGCTCTGCGGGGTATCCCTGATCATTGCTGTGCTAGCTCCACTTGCACTGACACAACGCACACCTACACTCGGCCTTGCGAGTGGTTATCTGAACCTGGACATCGGGTCAAGTGCGGGTGTACGGCTCGTAAAAGACTCTCAGGTGCTCGCATCGTTCAAACCCAGCGCCGGCGGCCAGTTCGACTATGCCCCTTTTGATCGGTTAACCCAGAGGCAATACGACGGGTACGTTTCAACTATAGCCGTACCCCCGCCCTCCACTGCTAAATATGGTTGTAAAGCAATTACCACACAGGGGACATCGGGCTACGCATCCGGCCCACAACTGCCTCGGCGTGGTCGTCGGGCAATTCAGCAGCTGCACGTAAACCCGTGACCGCGCTCGCAATATCGGGCTCCACCCTGGCGTCGGCGGACCTGAGCCCGACGCTGCCTTCCTCGATCACCTCGTGGCTCGGCATCACGCGTTCTTGGGTTCGATCCTCCTCGGGCGTCCTCGGCTTGCGGTTCGCGCTCACGAACAAGGGGAGTGTACCGGTGGAGATTGGGTCGCTCGAGTTTCCTATTGCGTTCAACTCGATCTTCACGGATCGGACCGCACCTGATACGAACACGAATTGTTCGCTCGCAGATCCCTATGTCGGGCTGGATGCTGGTTATGTGCAGGTCGTTCCGCTATCGGGGACAGGACCCGCGCTTCTCGTCGTTCCTGCCAGTACGAGTAAGACTGGACTCGAGGCGTGGCGGTTTCTGACCGAGACGGCCGACTCGAGTGGGAATGCGCCGTACTACCAGAGTCAGACGTTCGAGGGGTACTATTCCTGGCAAGTCCACTCCAAGGCGTATGCAGAGAACGAATGGGCGGGTGTTCCGGGCGGACCGTGGAACGCGCCGTCGAGTGTGGTTCTCCAACCTGGAGCTTCGAAGGAATACGCGCTCGACTTTTTGGTCGCTGATGGGGTTCGTTCGATCAACAATCGGCTTGCGCAGGCTGGTCGGCCTGCGGCGTACGGAATCCCTGGATACATTCTTCCTGCTGATACACCCGGAAAGTTATTTTTGAAACACAACGTGGGCGTTCAGAGTGTATCGGTCTCTCCGTCGGGAGCTTTAACCTGGTCGGCCAACTCGGAGGGGAAGAACGGCTGGATTGGGTACACTATTACACCCCAGATATGGGGGCGCTCTCGTCTTACGGTCACGTATGCGGATGGCTTGGTCCAGACGGTTCATTATCACGTCACCCATGCCGCGGTTCAGACGGTCGCCGAGCTTGGGAACTTCTTGACTACTAAGCAGTGGTTCGACGATTCCTCTGATCCATTTGGACGTGCTCCTTCCATTATCACATATGACCGCGAAGTCAATGCTCAGGTCCTTCAAGACGCACGTGTATGGATCGCTGGTCTGAGCGACGAAGGTGGCGTAGGCGGGTGGCTCGCAGCAGCGATGAAGAACGCATTTGCCCCGGTCGCGGCCGAGGTGGCCAAGCTCGAACGATTCGCCACCGAGACGGTGTGGGGTGATTTGCAGTATACCAGCGGAACGAACATGTACGGCGTCAAAAAGAGCGTGTTCTTCTATGAGCAGGCGCAGGTCCCGTCGTATAAATACAGTACTTCGATCAACTGGGGGAACTGGTACGTTTCAACCGCATACATCGTTCGTTACAAACTCACATTCGTGTCCGTTAGGTGGTCTTGGAATAAAGCCAACTCGAACGCAGTCGACCGCGCATACGACTACGTCCACGTCACAGCACTCTACTGGTCCCTCTACCGACTCGGAAGAAACTACCCCGGCGCGCTGAAAACTAAAACATGGCAGTACTACCTCTCTCAAGCCTTCAACACCGTTTTGTTCGCTACGAATGGACGGGTGGGATACGCAAATGTTGGGCTGATGGGCGAGACTGTGTTTTTATATTTGCTGGATGATTTGAAGAGGGAAGGGTTGACTGCGAATGCGACAGCGCTCGAGACCAGGATGAAGGCGAGGGCGAATATTTGGGGTGGGGAGTCGTATCCTTTCGGAAGTGAGGTGAATGACGGTGTTTAGAGTTTTATCTATGGATTTCTGACGGAGTATACAGATGGCTTGGGATTCGACGGGACAAGAGGGGGTGTATGCGTGGTGAGTGGCTGAAAGTATCACGTGCTGATATTCTTCGACTGAACGAGCACAAGGTCGAAATACTTTGGCCTGACTACCACGGCGAACAATACGTTGAACTCCATCTTGGGGTACATGCCGACTGTACCTCACTGGGGCTGGAATGGAAATGCTCGGAGGTAAGCATTTCTCGGAATTCTCGACAACGCCGCTAACTTGGAAATGATTAGGTATTGGGACATGATCTATGGTGCCAAGCTCCAACGTATCGAAAGGCAGTTGCATCACTACGGCAGTGGCCTCAACGCGCTGCCCCTCATCGCAGAGTTTATGGCCCATCCGATGGACTATCATCTACTTCAAGTAGGATTTGGTGGCCTCAGTGGTCCACTTTCAAACATTGATCAAGTACGTCCCTCTCTTCTCCCCTCTCGAACGACCCTAACAGAGTCCTGATTCATAGGAAGGATTCGCGTCCGCCGCATTCCATTCATTCCCAGACACACTGAAATGGGACGCATATAGCGGGGACTACGGCCCCAACTTCCTTGGCCACGCACTCAACACCGGAACGTTCCTCATCAACCACCCCGATTTCGGCTGGCAAACCTTCGGAGGAACGATCACGAGCTCCAATACCACAGACATCATATTCTCCCCGCGCGACACCCTGCGTCGGCGTGTATACGTCGCTCCCCTCGGTGCGCTCTTTACACTCGACGCTGGGGCGTTTGATTCAGTACGGTATACTATTGCGACGAAGAGCATAGTGCTGGGTGTTGTGCCTGGGGCTGCGTCGGGTGGTGTTCAGGCTCCAAATGGGCGGTTGGTTGTTTCCCAGCCTGCGGTGGTTTCGGGTGTGGGGACGTTGTTGCCGAGCGAGACATACACGAAGGATGCAGGGGCGTACGTCGTGCCGTTTGTTGGAGGAAAGGCGAGTGTGACTGTGCGCCCTACCTGAATGTGGAAGCCGGCTTGTGATGGTGCTGCTTTCATTTTGTGAGGCGAGTCATAGATCGTGTAGTCTCGGGTCGGGAGTGCAGTTGTAAAATGCAAGTGAATAGGTTTTTGAATGCATAAAACAAAAGGTTTCGTGAACGAGAGTTTGAGATAAATGGGGGGTTTGCTTGGGATGGATGTAGGCGAAGAAGGAAGTCTTGTAGACGAACGTCCAGGGAAGATGAAATAACTACGATCTACATCAATGCTATCTTCGAACATATGATTTTTCGATTAAAAGTGGACTAAAAGGCAGCAATTGAATCAAACCACCCAGATCGTGTCTAGGAGCTGCATCATAATAGGCGCGGGCGAAACGTCTGTTCTCCTGCGTAGGGTTCCCTATAGCTAATAGGCGTCAAGCTGAATTCAAGGCTGTTTTGCGTTAAGAGAGTAAAGCCCTACAGACGACAAAACCAGCTGGTGACTTACGTTTCAGTCCAGCCCCCATCGTGTTCCTTATATTACCCAGCTACCTTTAGATTCGAAAAGCTTCAGCGTGTACTTTTAAGACACTGCATCGCTGAAATGCCACCTCAATACATTCTGGGCGTCGCCCAGCTGCCCGGCAGGGCGGAATATCCAGTAGACGTTCAAAGCGGATAGTAATCAAATTGCTTGCTCATTCCTGTACCCTGACAACTGCGTGGCCCGGGCTCAGCATGGTTACCTACCCCATGGATAGGTGACGTAGTTTTCAAACATTTAAGGTGTGTATGAGATCTTTCATAGCTATCGCGTTCCGTTTGTCGTTTTATTCCGGCGTGCACACTACACTTGTCTGGCAGGTAAATTAAGAAAATATGGGTTTTTTGTCGCCCACCTTAGTCTTAAACTACACGTATGCGCATATTTGAGTCTGAAGTCATGTGCAATGAAAAATATGCTGAAACACAAACAAAAATCAAGCTTTATGCATGGTTGCCATGTTCTCTGTCTACAGGAGTGGTTTCAGATGAGCAGTGTTTGGTTTGAAACATTCTATGGATAGAAATATGTGCATATTTTGGAGCTGGAACTCTGTGCCTGCACATTTCTTGCTCTATAGTGGTGTGCTATTGGACCTCCCTTGTCCTTGCCCAGCTAGCTGGCTAGGCTATATCGCGCTCCGTTTGTAAAAGCTCATACATTGGGTTTCACACATTCTTAGGCCGAGTTTTTGGCCAAGATGGAAGGGTGTCAGTATGATTGAACTATAGCATATATGTCAGAAATCGCAATTCAAAGGGTGAGAAAATAAAGTACATGAATGTGTGTAGATTAATCCCAATGTATGGGCGATATGCCCACAACTTTGTCATATATGTCTGAAAGTTGCCTGAGCGACCAGACACAATGCATACAGTTAGATATACTGGCAGAGAGGCTTTTGAGCATCTAAAATACTCAAAAAAGTCTGCATGTAGCCACTGTACTGCATATATCCACTACCTTATTGGTAGGAGATGCCTGATTCAGGGATGCTATTACAAGGTTTATTAATCTTTCCTATAGTTAATATAGCAATGGAATTGCTTTAAAGGGCAGACATGCATGCATGCAAGGGGCTTTCTAGCTAAACCTCAAGGTGAATGTATGGCATACTTTGGATATCATGGCTTCGCATAGGTCGCTACATGCAGCCTGATAGTGGGTGGAATATGATGAGAAACAACAGCACGCCATCTGGCACATTCTCACCAAAGCAGACTCACTTAGATACGATGAATCTCGCACACATTTACTACTTTATATGTCTGCATACATGTAAATATTTGAAACGACCGTTTCACCCGGAAATCGTTAAACTCAGTAGTGCTTTTAGTGAAATCTACTGCTTTCCACACATATAAATACCCCTACAGATTTACTAGTAAAACAAGTATGTATGCAATCGTATCAAGCTTTTACAAACGGAGCGCGATAAGGCTAGACTTGGAAATATCTAGCATAGAAGCCAGGCCTAGCATATATGCAGCCATAGGGACCTAGGCTTTTGCTAGATATGCTATGGAGCTTGTGGCTGTGTTCTACTGGCATCAGTTCATCTGTTCCAAGGCAATCAGGTACAAAGTATAAAGATTTGAGCCAAAATATGTGCACACTTGTACCTCTTTGGAGCTGGGATGCATTTCCCATCTCTTGAACACAACTGAAATCAGAATTCCACAGTTGTATCATAATATTATAGCCTGGCTTGGTTAACCTGAGCACTTTTTGTATATACCTCTATGCTCAACGGAACATGTGCATCACATTTAATTGCAAGCTTGATTGTATGCAATCTAGAATGCATATATTAGATTCAGGCAAGAAAAGTGAGCAATTCTCGGGTATTCTAAGGTGATTTTGTCATTCTCACAAAGCTTGTTTTCTATAGGAATTTTAATAGTGAAAACATGTAGTGTGCACGCCGGAATAAAACGACAAACGGAACGCGATAACCTACCACGCTCACATACTTTCGTTAATTCAAAACCTTCGATATTAGTAGCATGGCAAAGGAGATCCTCGAGTATTGGGTTAGATTGGAACTTTGTTGGAGCGATACCCCACAGTTCTTTTGCGATCGACGGATCAACATAGTCCAGTCTTCCTCAAAATCTTCGCTGTCTGTCATCTTAAGGCAGGGTCCCTTTCGACCCATCACAGTAACAAAGCTGAGGCATGGCAGAGGTGTGTTCCGCTCGGACTAATGGGTTTGCAGTGAATGGGCCGAGAGAGCGTCGGTTTTGGTTGATCCAAAGGAATAACGGGATCGGCGATCGTCGCTGCCCAATCACGTGCACCTTTCTTCCCCAGAACCCATTTATGAAGGCTAGTCTCGCTCGGAGCGGCAAATTTAAACTAGAAATGCCCTCGTGCCGCGGGCGAGGACCTTGCTCATACTCTCATGAAGCAGGTAGGTGAGCATCATATCACACATTGTCATTTAGAGCGCCAAGTATACGACACTGCTAGTCTCATTTTAATACGCTTTGCAATACAAGCAACTGAGTGCAAATTTGGGGCCTAGACGCTCGTTATACTGTAGGTTTTTATCACTGTATGCAAAATGCTACCTATAACATCTTCTATAGCAAGACTCGCAGCATCGATGTATCGGACTTTTGGTGGACGTATACACCCCAAGCATTGATTCTAGACGCAGCCATCTCTCGCTCGACGTCTCGGAAAACTTGACCAATATATAGAAGAGCCTTAATATTTAGCTCGCTACCGCATGAGTCAAGTGCGTTCGGAGTCTTGATAGGCCCTATACGCTAGTCATATTCCTGAATGAAAGAACACGACAAACTAAAGTCAAATTGAACCTCAAATCATAAAGTGATGTATTTCATTCTAACGCCTCATAGATTTCAATCGATAGTTGCTAGCATTGACCGGCCCTCCTGGACGAACGGAATAGGTAGCGGTAGACAATCTTCATTTGTCAAGTCCTTATGCGCCACGCTTGCTCGCTGCGCTCACAGCGTGGCGCAGGATTAATCAGGGATCACTCTTATCCTCCAGAAGGTAAATTGAACATCTATCTCAACCCTTACACCGACTGCTTCCGCTTATATACTAATACCGAGGATAAGTTTGAACCGGCTCTCTTGGTCTTGAGTCGACACACCAGCGTGTGCGAGCCGTAAGCGGGGTCGAGTTTAGGCAATCACGTGTCACTGGCACAGAGGCCCCGAGGTGGCAGTGAACAATGGACGGGGAGCCAAACTGGAGCATACGGGCATGAAACATGGGTACGAATTATGAGGGGGGGTATTGACCTTGGAGCAAGGTGACTTTGCTGAGGTATGGGCGCATACAATATCCTGTCTAATCTAGCGGCGGTATGTGGCTTATAAACGATTATAGCTCACGATCCCGACAATACATAATGTGCCATCAACGAAACATTGGGACACCGTTTGAGTAATATGATTTAGTTGAGTTACAGTTCAAGCATTGATGTAGTCTGATACTCCTCTAACTATCCGATGTCTACTTTCTTATAGATGCCCTTTCAATCTACCACAGCAACGATCCTACCGAAGGACAAAGACATATCTGGTTGGACTCGTGGACTCACAACGATTTGACTGAGTCCATTCAATGTGTGAGCTTAGACCAAACAGACACATGATTATAAGGCCCGCAACACTTCAACCTTCTAATCATAAAACCAATACATATATAAAAGAGCCACCAATTCAATCAGTCTTCAACGTGAGTGTTGAGCTTTAGTTGAGGATCTTTAGAAATTCGGCGGAAATTAAGTTTCAGAATGTATGCTGCACCTAGCGTGATCTAAGGCGTACCGTGCCATCGTTCCCTGTTTCAGCTTCTCAGCCTCCTGCCTGGCAAAACAGGCCTCGTCGTGACGGTCTAGTTGAGTAAGAGAATTGAAAAGAATATCAAGAGAGCTGGCCAGCTTTTCAGTAAACACCGCTGGACGATCCGCCGCAAGCTGTCGATATAAAGCTGTCGCTTCTTGTATTGCATCCAATGCATCACCGGGACGATCCAGGGTAGAGAGAAGACGCGAGAAGTTAGAGAGAACCTCGGCAAAATCCTGAGCGAACCTAGCCGGAGGGTCCTTTGCCAGCTCTCGATATAGCGCCATTGCCTCTTGCATCGCGGCTAGCGAATCTTCGTGGCGGCTCAGGCCAGAGAGGCAAGTGGAGAGAGTGTCGAGACCATTTGCAAGATTATAAGTGAACAAAGCTGGGCGTTCCCTTGCCAGCTCTCGATAGAGCTCCATCGCCTCCTGTATTGCAGCCAGAGCGTCTTCGTGGCGGCTCAGGGCAGAAAGGCGAAACGAGAGGTTGTTGAGAGCATCTGCAAGTTTAGGCACAATCACCGCTTGACGGTCCTTCACCAGCTCTCGATATAGTTGTATTGCCTCCTGCACTGCAGCCAGCGCATCTTCATGACGACCCAGGGAAGTGAGATGAGCCGAGAGGTTGCTGAGAGCTTGGGCAAGATCCAGAGCGAACACGGCCGGACTGCTCTTCACCAGCTCTCGATACAGCTGTATCCCCTCCTGCGCCGCAGCCAGCGCATCTTTATGACGGCCCAGGGAAGAGAGAGAAAGGGAGAGGTTGGTGAGAGCATCTGCAAGGTTAGAAGCGAACACCACTGGACTGTTCTTCACCAGCTCTCGATACAGTTGTATTGCCTCTTGCGCCGCAGCCAGCGCATCTTCATGACGACCCAGGGAAGTGAGACAAACCGAGAGGTTGCTGAGAGCTTGGGTAATTTTAGGAGCAAACACCGCCGGATTGTTCTTCACCAGCTCTCGATACAGCTGTATCCCCTCCTGCGCCGCAGCCAGCGCATCTTTATGACGGCCCAGGGAAGAGAGAGAAAGTGAGCGGTTGGTAAAAGCTTGGGCAAGTTTAGGAGCGAACACCGCCGGAGTGTTCTTTACCAGCTCTCGATACAGCTGTATCCCCTCCTGCGCCGCAGCCAGCGCATCTTCATGACAGCCCAAGGAAAAGAGATCAGCCGAGAGGTTGGTGAGAGCCTGGGCAAGACCCGGAGCAAACACAGTCGGACGGTCCCTGACTAACTCTCGATAGAGCTGCACCGCCTCCTGTGTCGCAGCTAGCGCCTCTGCCCAGCGGCCTTCGTGGTTTAGGCGCGATGAGATATTGCAGAATGCCACAGCATGTGCTTCGTCTGATTGCTGCAATCGCTCGACTACATCAATTCCAAGTCTCATATGCTTTTCATCCAGATTTATCAGTAGCTCAGTGAGATCCTGCATAACGTCAGCTTACCTGAACCCAATGTCGCACCTTCGATAGCCCCCGAAAACGGCCTCTTGCAGCCATGATCTCCATCCATAGTACTGCCTTC
>MU132352.1:30987-43055 GCA_015039395.1 Ceratobasidium sp. AG-I | reverse complement strand
GATTTACCGGCAGAGTTTCAGAGGCATCCAATCATGGGATCTAGTCAGACCAGAGTGGTTGCTTGAATAAATCCCCCTTAAAAGTGTTTCTGATTCACAGGAGGAAATTATAGGATTCAGAGTCGTTCACTACTCCAAGTCTTTTCAGATAGGCTATATGGACCACTGTACAGGTTATCTCACTTGCAGCTACTCCATAGCTCAAGCACTAGGACTTGTTTATTTCAATTCAGCAACAGCCAGACACTAGCTAGAGTGTCTCTAGCACAATGAATATCAAGTGTATGAATATTCTGAAGAAATTTCCAGTACTGAAACAAGCCATTCTGAGTGGACTCTACTCATCAAAATCTGCTCAAACCGGCTTAGAAATACTGCAAGCAACAGTTGATGTGAAGTTGTGGCCCCTATGAAGTGTATTCCGCCCATTTACATTGCTTCCAGTGCCCCAACCGGCCTGAAACTTGATATTTAATCTCTTGGGATCCCGGCGTATGTATCGCGCATGAGGGAGCGACATTCTAACAGTCAGATTCCTTAGTCTGTGTGGCGTTTTTCAGGGGTTTTCCCCCCTGTAAGTGTATTTCCCACTTTTTGAGGTCTATATGGATTATATCTGTATATATATGGGCATATTCCGGGAGCTGTGAATTATGCGCATTTTATGGTACAGGTTATATGTATTTGTGGTGGAATTCCGGTACCATCAAAATAGACAAAACCTGCATTCTCCAGTGCTGAGTGTATTTCTGCACGATTGAGACCAAATAAAATGCAAATAAATCGGAAAAAAGTGGGTTGACATGTGTGTAAACAGGTGCGGGGATGGGCGCTTAATGCGCCGGAATTTGCGGGATTCTGGCAGAAATTCCCCCACCAAAATTGAGTTCCCGCACCTGCACCCGCATCGCCGGAAATCGCCGGATGCGGGTAGGCCGGAATCGCTTTTTCCGGCACGCGGGATTCCCGCACGACATCCTTAGCACCAGGCAAAGAAGAACTCGAGCAAGACGCCCAAGAAGAAGCTACTGCGCACAAATATTGCGGCGCACTATGCTGTGAATCATGGGCGCCAACAGCAATTGCCAGCGGGGCAAAGACAGCTGACTGAAGAGGACCAGCCCGCCGAGGCTGCTGGGAGTAAGCAGCCGAAGTTCAGCTCGGCCCAATTGCTTGTGGTGTCCCCTATGCGAAAGTATATCGCATTTTATCTTATCACTCGGACGGCGTGGCCCGCAAACTACAACCCTGTCCTCGATAAGGCGCTGGCCTACGCACAAACAATTCCCCACAGCTGCCAAAAAGGCGAGGTCGAGATGGATTTTCCGTTTCGTCAATATGTGAGTCGTTCTCCTATATGTACTTCCAAATACTTACCACATCTATTAAGCTGAGGAATAAGTCTTCAGCGGTTCGTGGGGAGATAGTCGAAGAGGTTTTAGGCGATGTACGCACGCTGTACAATGTTTCGCCCTCCACAATCGAACGGATCGACAAGCTCATTGAAGACGACAGGTTCTTGTTTGCCGGGGAAGATGCAGTGCATCAGGAGAAACCAGGTGGCCTCAAGAGCAGTATAGAGCTCTAGAGGCTGTAGAGGTAGTGCCCCCATCTTAAATGGGTACAGAGACTCTTAGAGCCCTTGAGAGGCTCTTAGAGCGACGCAGGCCAAACATGTCCACATACTAAGTCCCGAAAGTGATTTGTCCGGAATGATGGGATAGGCACAGCCACTTGGTACTAAAATATCGAATATGGTTGCACCTGTCCAGTATCTAGCCATCCATTAATTTTCTCTCCCTTCAGCTCCATTGTGATTATTGCTGAAATCTACCCTATGAAAGTGATGCTTCTGATCAAGTCATGTGTGCTCAACTCGGTTTATGACTCGGAGTCTTGAGGAGGATGGTCATGTGACCTGTGGATAGAATATAATGTTTCCTCATTGTTCTACTAATACATTGATACTCAAGAAAAAAACTGTACTAATAAAGTCTCTGTCTGCGCATCGAATGGTAGCAAAATCAGACAAAACCAACCTATAGTCGCTGCTCAGTCTACCTGATGGTTCTCACTGTGTCATGCCATGGTGGCTGTGTGCTTCTAGCGCCTCTGCGGAGCTCTAAGAGCCTCTAAAGGCCTTTTAGAGCAGGCCACTCCCTCTATGGCCTCTAAAGCTCTATACTGCTCTGAAGGCCACAAAATTTCTCCTGATGTGGTATGTGTGCTTCCGCACGCACTGCCTGGGATGATAAACTGACCACAAAAGGAAACAATTTAGCCACTAAAAAGACGCGGCTTTTGTGGGCACCCTGCCCTGACCGAGTCGGTCTGTGCGATCCTGTTCGAGCATCCTGCAAATCTCGGTACACTTTTTATGAGTGAACTTTGCCAAGACAATCCCCCTCGCAAATGGCATAAGAAGCTGAAGGATAAGACGGCAACGAAGGGGATCTCGATTGACTTAATCGTGTTTGCAGCAATTGCGGTGAGTAGCTCCATAGGTTTAGGTACATTGATAACGCATACTGAAGACTTATTTAAGATTCTTCATACGCTTGAATGCATTCACGATCAAACCCCTTCTGGCCGGAAACCCTATAAGTTTGAGCAGGCACGCTACGCTCAGACCTGGACCCAATATTGCAAGATGCTGGTTGGCTACAAGTACTTGGGTGAACTGAGACTTAATTGTCTCACTGCTGCCAAGTACGTACACACAAAGAACCGATACACGCGTTACTAATCTGTATAACATTACAGGACATTATAACAGGAACAACCAAGTCTGTGATGATAGCGACGCTGACCTCACCGACTGTGGCAATTTGTCTGATATTGAAAGTGATGGCACGGATGATATGGGGGCTGTGGGTTCGGATGATATGGATATGGACGACAACATTGATGATTGATTCGTAAGTATGTTCGTATATTGTAACGATGCGTTATTGGCTCTAACAATACATGAACAGACCTTCTTACTTCCGTGTTTATAGGTTGCTTTACATTCTGACCTGATTGCGAGCGCACGCCGCTTATTTATGAGGCGTTGATTTATTTTTCTTTCTATAATAGCTTGTTCTGCGAGTGATTGACACGTTACATATATACTACTTGTGTCAAATAATAATCTATTGCCTCTATATGTGCTGTGCACACAAGCATCTAAATTTTGAGCAGCAGGCACCGGTCTGTAATGATCCACGCTAGCTGTCACGACATGATCAACAGGGCCGGGTGAGAACAATGTGGCGCATCAGATCAGCGCGCGCTGATCATCCTGTCCATCTACAGGCTTGCGGTGCACAACCCGGAGTTAGATAATAGATAGTGGCCAGATAGTGGCCAGATAGCGGATAGATAAGGAAAAGATAACCTGATAAGATACGCTTGACTGTGTGAATAGGCCAGATAAGACCCTGATTTTGCGAGCACTTGCTGAGCACTTGCTGAGTACTCGCAAGCGCTCGCTTATAGGGACCATATCTCAGGGCACTTTCTCCACTCGGAGCACTTGCGAGCCCTCCCGAGAAGGGGGGTGTTTTCCCGATGAAGCCACTGCTCGACTTTGTGTGATCAGCGTGGGATACGACTCAACGGGCCAAACAGGAGAGCAATGAACGTCCAGCCCATGCTAGGGCACAACCTCGCAACCTCGAGTGCCTCCACGCTCCTGATTCGAGCGCTTGGCAGGGAGTTGGTCATTGCAAACAGCGCTGCCGCCGTTTCAACGCTATCGGTCGTGCATTCTCGCTCCACGACCATCTCTCTCATTCCAGCATACCTCAGGCAGCCCCACCACTATCCCAGACGCTTCCCATTCTCTCCGTCATCAGGAAACCCGGGAGCAACTTGTGAGTGCTCGGAAGTGTTAAAAATGGGCCAAAGTGGTCCAAGGCATGGTGTGCCTTTTCATGAACTTGCAAGTACTTTCAAAGTGCTCAGAGAGCTTAGTCAGCATGTCAGATCAAATGTAGACACAGACAAAAATGCCAACTCAGCGAATATCCGTTCGTTTTGGCTGATTGTTGCGCCATTGGAAGCGCATCGAAAAACTGCACATACGAAGTCACATGTGAGACGCTTGATTGTGTCTTCTAGGGGCTTGGAGATAATTGTACACTCCAATTTGTGTGTGGCTGAGATCATATCACGTGATCACATGCAACCAGTCTGAAGGGTCCCAAAGCTTCACTGTTTTCTCAGGTAATGGACACATTCATGTCTCTCACAGGTAACCTCGTATATGCAATTTTTCGATGCGCTTCCAATGGCGCAACAATCAGCCAAAACGAACGGATATTCGCTGAGTTGGCATTTTTGTCTGTGTCTACATTTGATCTGACATGCTGACTAAGCTCTCCGAGCACTTTGAAAGTACTCGCAAGTTCATGAAAAGGCACACCATGCCTTGGACCACTTTGGCCCATTTTTAACACTTCCGAGCACCCACAAGTTGCTCCCGGGTTTCCTGATGGTCGAGCCAGTCGAGTCGCTGTCGCCGCCTTCCGCACCAGCTACACCAGAAGTGGTGTCTTGTCCCCCAACACCCGAAGGGCTGCATGACGCAGCCTTTCCCTGCCTTGGGCTTCTCGCATCAGCCTCTGGGGTCAACGGGTATGGCCACAACACACCCCGTCCACTGCCACGCCAGCCACCTCGTGTCATTCATCGCCCACCTGCTCCTGTGTTGCCTCCAGACCCTCCACTTGCTCATGAGCAAGAGATTGCTCTTGGGGACTGCACTGTGAACATTCGGCTTGCATATATACTAGCTATGGGACGATGGGAAGAGTGCAAGTGCCAGCAACCACACACTCTTGATGAGGCTGCTGGTTGGGCTAGGGATATGGAGCTGTTGCAACCTGGGATGATTGACTGGCTGTCAGACACATTTTTCCCACAAGGTTACATTGATTGGTCTCTGGCCCGCCCAAGGTTCATTTTCTTGAGAGACTTCATTCTTGGCTGGTGGGCTCTGGCTCCTGATGGACAGTAGATTGGCCAATGGACTATTTGTGGGCTGCTTTCTTTTTGTGTTTTCTCTTGTCACCTTTGTTACTGCCCTTCCTTTCCTTTTGATTTGGTCTTTCTTTTCTGTGTGTCTTTGTGGCCACCTGTCGAGGACGACAGGTATTTTTAGGGGGGGGAGCCTGTAGTGGGGGCACGTGACCCGCCTTCTCCTGTACTGTTCCATAGCTATCGGATACCCTTGCTGCCCTCAGGCATGTCTAACGCGTAGATCTACACATAGACTCTTGGTGAAGAGATGTATCCTGGAATACATATGCAGATTATTGGACATCAGTTCAGCTTCCATAGGCTGCAATCTGGGTGATAGCAGGTCAGGCTCTCAATCATTATACAATCTAAATCACACACATAATATGAGCACTACATGAAGATTATGCAATGTTAGGGCCATGTATCTGCCTACCTATAGTTAAAGTCATTGGGTGGCAGCTCTTGAATCAGATAAAATATGTCTGAAGCCTACACCGTAAGCTATACACAGGGCGAGGGTAATCTACTGTGGTAGCCCCCTGACAGATGAGTCTGAACATCCTAGATATCGGCTATGTGTAGCTCAGATCAGTGCCCAACTGAATACCAAATAATCGCAATATTGACAAGAAAAACCTACACTGAGCCAATGTATAACTCATATGATGAGCTACGCGTAGGGCTACACTAGCACACTGAACTGAGATATTGAAGCGGTTGCATTCACTGCGATTCATGTACACAAGTGGGCTCTTTTTCTCTCAACTTTATCCTGAGGAGTTGAAATCTTCAATTTGAACATTATAGAATATTTTACAGAACATCGACACCCTATAACAGAGATAGTGTGAGGGGACAGAGCAATGAAATAACATGATAATAGTTGGAATGAATAAAAGTTATGAGTTAAAATTAATAGGAAACCTGCACCAATGCATGTCTCTTTCTGAGGTAGCTATAACACCATGTCATACCGGAGGTGTCACAGTCATCCTCAATGGAGTCTGACTGCTGATTGCCCCTATTACACTGCCACAGCCATTGTGACAGTGCCTCTCAATTCAGCCATTACTGACTGGTCAAGCGTGCACAGGTTTGGGTAAATAGTAATGATATCCAGGGGTCAGGTGATCAGCAAAAATAATAAAATCCGGGTCAGTGGTCAGCACTTGAGGTCATGTGACCTGAAATCATATCATGTTTGTATCACAACACCAACTTGTGATACCCACTACAAATATATGATTTATAGCTCATTAAAAGCGCATAATTCTGAGCTCTCCGAAAACATCTTTAAACATACAGAAATGAGTTTCTAATCCATTCAATCCAAGGAATTAGTGTGTAAAGATAATGTAAATCCTTCCGCCAGTATGATACAGCTACTCGACAGCCAGCATGAGCATTTCTGAAAGGCCTAGGGCACTTATGCTACCTACACACAGAATCTCAGCTTAATTCACTGATTGGAAGCTGCCAAACCGTGTCTGAAAGCTCCAAGATAACCTACGCGTAGGGAAAATCAATGTCCCAATGTAGCCAATACAGAATCACAAAGGTTACAAAGCCTCTAGCAAATCTACATGAGTGACTACCTCACCTATTTAGAAGGTAGCTCAGATGCCCCAAACCTGGCTCACCAATAACCTGAAGGTCATCAGCGCGTAGTTGAGCTGCTGTAGTGAAATATGAACCATTGGTCAATGTTAAACCTATGCATAGCCGGATTATAAGACTATTAAAGCCTAAATGAGATGTAGTACCTTGCATCTCCACCTCTGGGTTCATCTTTGTGTTGCAAGTCTACACATAGATCTGTGTGTAGACCATTGGCGCATAGCTGCTGAGTCAAGGCCAGTGAAAATACTAAATCGCAAACCTTGCCAGATTTGCATCAGCTGTTGTAAGACCGGGCTGCGGTCTCGTAATGTTACGTGCGGCAGGACGGTTGTAGAACACATATACAATGTATGATATTCAAGCGTAAAGAGATAACAGGACAGACAGAGTGATAGACAATCGCAATGGTGGTAAACTAAGCTCAGGAAACAAGAGGTGCGCAAGCGCCGAGATAAAGGATAGTGGTAAAAACAATGGCACACACTGTGTGCCACCCGGCCTCTTACACCTCCCCCTTCAGGACGAGCCCGGCTTGTCCTCATACGAACAGCGCGCAGTGCCTAGTGTTCTTCCAACTGCACCACGCGCGCAAGGTAGCCGGCCATAAAGACCTCTCGCATCTCCTCGGGTATCCATTTGAGGTTGACGTTTACCTCGTCAACTGTGGCCGCAAGCGGCCCGACAGGCATAGCCCAGAAAACGATCAACCCGCTCAAAAAGAGCCGGATGTCGACGATATGAAAGTTGAGGGCCGACCTGGGCCTGAAACGTTGGCCAGTTTCGTGCTCCGACACATTGTCCCAGCAACAGCCCTCCACGGGGAGGGCACTCTCAGTGACTACTCTTGCCTGCCACCCATCCATCGCCGCACCCAACCGGGCCAAACACTGCGCGTACGGCTGTAGTATGGAGATACGGAGACCCTACTGCTCGCGGGATGCAAAGTGTATGCCACATATAGGAGGCCGCGGCTTGCTCTGTGATGTCCTCTGGCTCCCGGAATGGACTGAAATCAAATGTGTTTGCCTCATGGAGGCGAGTTGATGCGGGGTCGTGGTCGTAGACCCCAGGGTCCATGAGCTCCACTAGCTCGTTGCGCAAGGATACCCCGGATCACCCGGGTGAGTGCGGGCACGAGTCGAGTTCCCTGTCCTTGCGCGTGCTCCCTGGCGGTGTTGATTCGCTGCAGCTGGTTGAAAAACATCTGCGCTGTAAGGTCCACTGGGTTAAAAACCTGGTTTGCCCCCATCAACACACTGCCCAATCTATTTTCGCCCCAGGTAGCCAGGTGGTTGGTCGACGTGCTCCAGGCGAGCACCGCCTGTTGAATTTGGTTTTGGGCGAAAGACCAGTTGTTCCGGTCGGACGGCATAGGTGCCGCCATGAGGAGGCGTTGCAGCTGTGTGGCCTCGCCCATCTCCCTCTGTTGCCTTGGCGAGAATAGGGACAAAATTTCCCCGTCCAACAAATCCATCCATGCCCGCACCTCGGGCAACCCGTCGTCTCGCAACCAGTGCGTATTGCGCACGAGCATCCACTTGCCTGGTGTAGCAGGGCGAGGTGGCGGAGGCCTGAGCAACGCCAAGTGGGCCAGGGGCTGGCTGGACTGGGTAAAGCGTGGCAGGGCCGATGGACTTGGCCGGACACCAGTCGGAGACGACGGCGCCACCTTTCGTTTATCGCCCATTACCGGGCCTTCGGCTCCAGGGGGAGCCGTCGTTTGCGGCCCCATCGCGGCCTTCGTCTTCGCCTTTCCTTTTCCCCTTTTGCCCCGCTTGGCATCCTGTCAGCGACGACCACTAGGGAGTGTAATGCAATGGCTTGGGGACCACGCAAGACCAAACTATAGCTCAGGGCTTAGTTGGTGAGGGGCTGCCGTCGATGCACAAGGCAAAGGGGTCTTACAAGGTTTATAGCAAGTTGGGACAAGACCCAGGATTTAATGATGATTTAAGTGGTGCACTTGAACTTAAGAGTTCTGGGCAGAAACCAATCAGGGACCAAATAGGTATGAAAGGGTAGAGTATATGTGGTTGAGAACAGGAGGTCGAGTTCTGAGGCTTAAGGCTCTCAGTCTCTCCCTTATATATTCCTCAATCTATTTTAGTACATGAAAACTATTTTATAGAAGGAGTGGAAAGCGTATGGAGAGAAGTGTTGTGCTGGCAAGAGAAGTGCATATAAGCGAACCCTTAAGCGACGCACAGCCACGCTTACAAACAAGCGCCGTGGCTATGCTTACATCAGGTGGCAATTACACATAAATCGAATAAATGCGACTTAGAGAAAGTGAGAATGAAGATAAAATGAAATAAAATCATAGAAAATCATATAAAATTGTAATAAATCCATGTCACGGTCTAGGCCATGACACATCCCGTTCCTTGCACCAGAGCTCATCCTCCAGATTGAGCTGGTCTTTGTGGTCCTCGTCGTAGTCGTCCCATTGCTGGTCGTACAGCCGACGGGCCAGGGTCTCGTCTCCAGGCAGCGCTGGTCGAGGGGCAAGTGGTCGTGACGACCCAGCATTGGCATTGGCAGTCGTGGGCCGCGGTACCGCAGCAGCGCCGAGGCAAGATGCGAAACTAGGACAAGGCCCTAGTGGGGGTGTTTGGCTGTAGCCCAGTGCCTCTATATGAACTGGATGTCCCAAATTTTGGGTGTAGCACTTTTTGAGGTATCCCTTTTGGGGTAAAATGACTTAAAAATGACAGTTATATCAAAAATTGACATTTCTGTCCCAAATTTTGGGGGTTCACTTTTGGGCAATTATGCCCCAAAATTCAATAATGCTATGCATCATGGCTGTGTCATTTTGTGCAGAAAAGAGCTCATCATTCATAAAAGGAGCTTAGTATGGCTACCTGAAATATATGTGTTTTCACCCCATTTTTGGTACATCCACTTCACACAGAGGTGCGGGCTGACGCACCCCTTCGGGCGCTGGGCGAGTCGCGGATGGCGTGGTGCTTGCCGGTGCTGCGGGTGCAGCCTCTCGAATTGGCACGGCGGTTGTGGTTGAAGGAGCCCGCGCGGTGGTGCGTAGTTGCTCAACTTCTGCTTCGAGCTCCCATGTGCGGCTTCAGGCCGCGTCTCGCTCGTCCTTCCATCGCTGGGTGTCTCTGTTCGCCCTTTCCCATCGCGTTGCATCGCGCTCCCGGGTGTTCTGGGATTCATCCAGCTGAGCTTGTAGGCAGGTGATTTCCCCCCTGAACTGCTCGCTGTATCCGTGTGCAATGCGTTGAAACGCCTCCTCCAGCAATTTGTTCTTGCTGTCGTCCGCCCATAAGGCGTGCTCAATATAGTCATCGCATCGGGCACAGGGGTGTCGATGGTGCGGAATCCGTAGACGCGTCTCGATGTGCCACTCCTCGTCCTGGTGCCGGGACCTATTCGATCCCTGGCACCTCGATCGCGACCTGGACCGTGACCGGTCTTGGGATTGAGGTTGCGTTGATCCCTTCTTGAGGGACACGTCGACCTCCATCTCAGCAGCCGAGAGAGAATCCCTAAGGGGAGCGTTAATGAGCCCAGGAGACTCGGGGGGAGCGGATACGGCGCGTGGCGCCATTGTACAGTTTGGTGAGGGCGCACCCTCAATGGCCAGCGTTGGCTCGCGCGATCTACCCCGTTGGGGTGTGTTGGGCGAAGGGGATGTCATGGAGGCGAGGTTTGCATTGCGGACCTGCACATGACAGCCCTTTTAGCCTCGCGGCTTATTTTGGCAGCTGGTCTGGGCACATGACCCCTCATAGCTCGAGGTAGCGGTTGAGCGCCTCCAGCTCCTCGCACTTTTGTCTGGATTCCCAAGTCAGGTCCCCTAGGGACCATCGCACCTGGAACCGGAGCCCCTTCGGGGCCCATTCGTGGTTGACGATTTCCTCCACCACCCATTCTTGTTCGGGGTCGGCCCCGAAGTCGTAGTAGTGGCCCGCGTCCCGATTTGGGAATACGTTTTCATCATTAGGATGATAAGGCTGGAGCAGCCGGCTGTGGAACACGTTGTGCACATGCCGTCGGCGCAGTACGTCTGGTAACTCCAGAGTGTAGGACGACGTGGCCGCATTGCGGCCTATGATGGGATATGGCCCAATGTATTTGGGCGCCAGTTTTTTCGCCCTCCCCTTGGGGAGTTTTAGGTTCTCCGTCGATAGGTACACCTTGGATCCTACTTCGAGTAGCGGGTCGTCCTGCCTATGGCGGGTGTTTGCCTGGTCGCGTTGCGCGACTCTACTGGCTATGATGGCATTGAACGCCTGGTCTAGGTTATTGCGGGCTTGGCCCACCCATTTCTGCACGCCCTCAAATGGGCTTGGCGGTGGACTTCCGCCTATCATCCTAGGCATCCACCCGTAGTTTAGCTCGAATGGAGCGAACCCCGTGGTTGAGCTGATGCTCAAGTTCATTGCTAGCTCTACCATGGGTAGTGCTTGTGCCCAATTTGTTTTGTCGCTGGTCACCAGCGCTCTTAGAATTTGTCCGACTGTTCAGTTTGCTCTTTTGGTAGCCCTGTCCGTTTGGGGGTAAAATGCCGTTGACATGAGCAGTTTAACACTGAGGACTTGGTGTAGTTCCCTCCACAGGAGGGACGTGAACCGAGTATCGCGGTCCGATACAATCGTGTCAGGTAGTTCATGAAGGCGGACGACTTCCCTTGCCAATAGGGTGGCCACGTCGGGGGCCGACGCCTTGCGCGTCAGCGGTACTAGGTGTACCATGGACGTGAGCCGGCATATGACGACCAGCAGGAAGTTGTATCTGTTTGATTTGGGGAACGGCCCCACGAAATCCATGCCAATGGATCCCCACGGCCGGTCTGGCACTGGCAGTGTGTGTAGCAGCCCGTGTGGCTTTAAGGTCGACCCTTTTGTCATTTGACACGTCCCGCATGATTTGCAGAACTCCTGCACTTCTCGGCCGAGTTTCGGCCACCAGTACCACCAGTGGAGGTAGTCCATTGTGCGGACGTCGCCCATATGCCCCAGCGTCATGTGTGTGGCGTCGATTAATTGTTCTGCCAGCCTACGCTGGCCGATAGTTGCGTCTAAGGATGTCGTGCGGGAATCCCGCGTGCCGGAAAAAGCGATTCCGGCCTACCCGCATCCGGCGATTTCCGGCGATGCGGGTGCAGGTGCGGGTTCGGGAACTCGATTTTGGTGGGGGAATTTCTGCCAGAATCCCGCAAATTCCGGCCCGTTAAGCGCCCATCCCCGCACCTGTTTACACACATGTCAACCCACTTTTTTCCGATTTATTTGCATTTTATTTGGTCTCAATCGTGCAGAAATACACTCAGCACTGGAGAATGCAGGTTTTGTCTATTTTGATGGTACCGGAATTCCACCACAAATACATATAACCTGTACCATAAAATGCGCATAATTCACAGCTCCCGGAATATGCCCATATATATACAGATATAATCCATATAGACCTCAAAA
>MU132352.1:0-15473 GCA_015039395.1 Ceratobasidium sp. AG-I | reverse complement strand
ACGAGGGCTCCGGAGCGATCTGGAGCTGCCGGAGCGGCTGGAGCCACCCCCTGCGATCCGGAGCCTCCCGGAACTTGGGGAGTTTTTGCTGAGTCCCCCTCTGTAGGAAGTAAAGATTTCAGAAACTAGGATGAATCAGCAGTTGGATTTATGGATGTAACACACGAGCAACTGGGGAGGCTCGTATGACAATCCCGCCTACGTCATGCGATCCTCGGATACTCATGGAATCGTGTGAGAAACGGACCATCAAATCGTCCAGGTTGGTGACATCATATGGACCTTTTTTCACATGATCCATTAGACTATTGACCCGACTCCACGCTTCGTCCCAGATTCTGGGAAGTTGACTTTCCATAGAGCCCCTCTCCTCCCCCCCTCCCCCCCTCTCCTCCTATCCTCCTCTCCCCCTTACCTCCTTTTTACCGTTTGCACACATCACCCTCTACCCCTCAAATACACTTTCCTCACACCCAAATGCACCTACAACTGTGGAAACCAAGCCACCCAAAGTGCAGAAACTCCTCAAGCTTCTTTACGTGAATATCATTACATATACGATGTTTTAAAAGCCTTCAAACAGTACTTGAAGCTGAGCCATGCAACACCTGGCTGCTGAGGGAGTCCAGATTCAGACATTTTCCTAGCACTATATGGTATCTGGTGTGGTCCCTTTGTCTTTTTATGCTTCCTCAATAGACGTTTGTTGCAGCCCTAGTATTTAGCTATTGAATGATATATTACAGGTCTGGAATAGACTCCTAGTTAGCAAGTTATACAGTACTTAAGTGGGGCACACTCCCGAACCCAAGGCTGTTGGCTTGCTCCGGCGCTTACGGGCTTGAGCCCTGCTTGTCTTATGATTAATTGTTTCTCATGCGTCGTTCCAATGAAGAATGTGTGAATCGCCTCGAGCTTTCGAATGAGTCTAAAACCACGCGATTTGGTGTAGAAATGGATAAACTATGCTCATAACTATCTTTTGGACCTCAGTTTCAATCCGATACTGAGTCACCTATTCATTTTTACGACTCGTTCAATATAAGCGCCTTCAAGCCATGTAAGATACTTGGACGTAGCATGACCAGGTTGCTGACGCCTATCCCAATCCGCCACCTTAGTTCTTGAGTGATCAATTGAATTTGCGCGACCTCACCCGCTGCGCAATGGGTTTGGCATTGATTTCAGGTCTTTGACTCGCCCTACCCATTGCGCCTCTACTGCAGGACTAGAATTTGCCGCCTGGCCCTAGGTGGTCTCCTCGCGTGCATCGGACCTCCCTAGCTTTGTACTATGGCATCATCCATTCGAGTTTGTATCATGTGTGTACATCCACTACGCCCCGCACGTTCACATTGTCCTTTTATATCTTCGAGCAGGTATCTAGTAGTTATACAAGATGAGCCACTAGGATTGATAGCATTTCACCCAGTTGCGCCCAAAAAGCCCCCCATCAAAATTGAGTTTTAGTTTACCTTTGCGGTAGATGCAAACGGTGTTGCGTGGCCGCATAAGCCCAGTCCAAAGATCAGCAGGGACGCACAATAAAAGATGTCCCTGCCGAGTGGTAACCATGCCATTTTTGTCCATGAGCCAGCCTTTTGAGTCTCTGAAGTTATGATTGTGAGGGGAAGTGGCATCCCAGACGCGGACAGTTGTGTCATCTGAACCAGAGACAATGAGAGTGCCGTCGGGCGAGAAACCCACGGAATTGACAATGTCAGTGTGCCCATCAAACGGGCCAGCTACGACAGCCCCGCTGCGTGCGTCCCACACACGGATGGTGAAGTCTGAGGAGCCCGTTACTATAAAGCTGAAGGATGTATTGCTACAAGGTGTTACTGTATAAAGTGATGACAGCAAATCTTATGGCTCAATGGGTAGATCCCGGCTGGTGAGCCATCCACAGGAACTCGTGCGTGAATAAACTCGCGAGACTTCCGGAATAATTGCAAGATTCTTGCACGAAAAACAATGTATGCACATGTTTGGAATAAAGTTGTTAGAATCTATGAAGTAAATGCGTGCAGAAACGTGCAATTATACCTCAAAATACTTTCAGACACAATAAGTACAATAAACAAGAGGAAAGATGTAGTAAATTGGAGTGGCCCGTGCGTACAAGCTCGTCAGAGACGTTAAGTTACTCCAAACTCGACGTCGACCTCTTGCCCGCCACCGCTGCTGCCGCCGCCAGGATAAACGACCACAGACGGCGATACCCACGACGATCAGCTAGCCTCGACGCACCCGAAAACGAGGAGTTGTCCAACCCCGTGGAAGACTAACTTGCTGGCAACCCGCCTGCCCGTTCGAGTCCTCCTATCGAATCCCCTCCTGCTCTGCCGATCCAATTGCGTCCACATAGTCCCGCTTCCTCGCTAGGTGATCCCGGAGAGTAGGATAACCTATTTGGCAATGAATTTGAGTGTTCACTCAATCCACCAAGCCTTGGCACACCCCCTCGATTCCGTCTGGAGGGGGAAACTCGTTAGAGGCGTTCTCAGGGGCGCATACCTCTAAGGCGAGTCTTTGCACGCCGTACTCACGCACGAGCCACTTAAGTTGACCTCAATATGTTTTGCTCTACTAAATCCGACAGTGGGATCGTTGTTGATGATTACCTTGGGATTCTATGCTAAGCTGTAAGTCTTCTCTTCACTTCCGCTCTCACGATCATTCATTTAACCCTGATTAAGCTCAGTGCGCACGTTTGGGCGGGAAAGGCGCGCCTTGTTGTATCGCGCGTGCCTTCACGTCTAATATAGGTTTTATTATATCTTCTTAACAGCATATATTAAAATGAGAAGTTCTTTCAATTTAATTCACTTTTTCTTGCACGTTTATGCACGAAAACGAGCAAGACTTCCCGGATATAATAACACATTTATTCCTGTATTCTCGCGAGTTTACGCGCGTGCGAGTTCCTGTGATCAGATAGGCCAATTTTTCCACACACCTGAATTCACTGCAAATTATCCAGACCCGATCCGGGAGAGATTGCGACGGATCGCGACGGATTGGTGATGGATGGGAAGTGGACGGAGCACATATGCCTTCCCTGACGATTTTCATTTCAAATTGGCCTGGCGGGGACCGAAAAGCGCGCGACGCGTACTTTTGACCACGACCACTATTGCGACTGCAAATCCCAAGCCCTCAACTATAACCGACCAGCTACTAGTCTCGAGTCTAGTGTAGCACTGCAACCTTGCTCCTGTTATTTTGCAGCACATTTGAATTTGCCGGAGTCTAGATGCTGGTAAATCTTTAGGATTAGCGGTAGCGGTCTACGACAAGGTTAAGAAGGTAAGTGTCAGAGTAGCAGCTGGGAAAAGTATTGAAAGTTTTCTAATGCAAGATAAGTGTTAGTTGGGCTCTCGGCCAAGACAAGATTGCACGCGAGGCGAGCTCAAGAAATCGCATCAGCACCGTGCGGTTGTTCAACACTGGCTGATCTACGGGCTACTCAAGCGACTACCGGTTGACGAACACAGCGAGAACGCGCTGCTGGATTACGATACTACCGGGCCCTCCCGGCGACAACCCTCACCCTCTTGCAGCATTTCCCCATCGCATTCTGACCCTCCCTGTCTATCGTCGCTGGCTCCTCAGAGCCGACAAGTCAAGATGGAGATTATTAAAAATTTTCATTGGGGCTTTTCATCGGATGGGTTCTCTTTTCAGCTTGCGTGCGCCTGCACTCCCTGCGGCATCATCCAATCCCTCGGCCCCGAATCACAATGAGATACCCCCTTCTATTATAGGCCGACAGCGTTGGTAACTCTTCAAATCCCATTTGTCCTTGTCGCTATCCTGCACCACACGTTGGCGCTTCTCCCTTCCGCACGGCACAGACGGTTGCCGCCGCATGTCCGAGCGTTCGTAACTCCCGGAATCCCGAGTAGGGGGCGCGTTTGCCAACGCTAGGCTGAGGGGCTGTTTATGGGTCATCTTCCGAGCATCCCCTCTAGTATACTTGATAACTTAACCGTGAAGTGAGTGACCTGATAGATCCAAGTTGTTCAAGTACTAATCAATTTTGACTTGTATTCCTGCTTGCCATCTCTTCCCCCGAGCCAGCGCTCTTCTCGCCCACGTCGTCGTCGCCTTTCTCCATGCCACCCCAGTCCCGGCTTTTCCGTTTTGATTTGCAGGGCTCCCGCTCCCCCTTTTCAGTCTGATCTGCCAACAACCATTCTCCATCGCCTTCGTCACTGGAGTTGCCACAGGCAGGACTAATTCGGGGCGATATGTTAGGTGAGTCAGAGCACCTGCTGTCCCATTGCACGCAGGCACGGCGGACACCAACTTACAGGACGAGTGCCAATTACGAATAGTGCAAACCCGTCATGTGCTACAGGTAGGTCGTCAGTTCAACGATCTGTCTCCCCCGCTAATTAACACAGGTCAGATATCCACCATCACGAAGCCAACACGAGAGGTGCAACGGGCAGCGCTAGTGCACTCACCTCGGTCTACCACCTTACACCCACCCCTCGCTCTCCCGCCCTGGTTGTTGTGCCCCAGTGAAACCGATTTATTGAGCCTGCGCCCACGCCCGTGCCCTTGTGTTTGTTCCGCGTCCCACGGACACATACAAGATCTGATTGACGTCTGGACTTGACTACGGCCTCTTCAGCTCTACTGGCATGCACGGGGTCAACCAAAACGTCGGGAGAATGTCCCGGTGTTGTGATTTTCGACCTAACGCGTTGCGCTCCGAGTCCTATGAATTTGCAGCTCGACCGTTTGGCCAACCGCCCCGCCTCACATTCTTGCGGCTACGCTGGGTTGTAAAGCCACGCTCCATGTGTAGCTTAAACCGAGTCTGATTGACTCCTGTGGGTCGAATGACTGCCGGGAGAACTCCCGGCGTATAGGCTCACGAATCAATATGCTAAGCCGCACGCCACGTTATCACGATGCGCCAGGGGTTAGGGTATCTCGATGAAGCTCAGGCTTGCCCTCTCCTCCTTGGTTCTCGTACAGTCGCCAACAACATCAGCGCCTGCCTGACTACTCATGGACCGCGACACCACTCCCTTCGACTCAGTCGCCGCCCTGGACCGCGTTCATCGGGCAGCAGCTGTGCTTGGTCTCTGCTACCTCACCAACCTGCTCGCTCTGTTCATGCGTGTCTGTCAATTCGAATACCACGACGGGAAACCGACACAACTATACTCACGTTCTGAGGCTCCCGCAGCCTCACTCGACTCTCCCCAGCGACAAGGCCACTCCAGGCTCATCCAGGTCACTCCGGGCGTGCCCCTGGCTAAATGAAATGTTGAGCCCGCGTCTGACGCCTTCGCTTCGTGTCCGACCTATCTCTTGAGTGCCCTAGCAACACTCTAGCTCTCTCCACCTCTCTCGGTTGGCTCCTACTAGATTCATACACGGGTAGCGGGCAATGCTGACAACTAGCGAACACTCGCGTGGGCTCCCACCTTATCTTGCGCTGTGTTTTATGGCGCCACACCCTGTCTCACGAGTTTGCCTTTTCATACCTTGACCCGCCGTTAGCTGCCTGAGCTGTGCCGACTCCTACGAGCTCCGCCCACTACACGGATCAAATCTGCCCCATTTGACGGCGTCGAGTCCAACAAACGACGGGATAGGTCTGCTGTTTGCCTAACGGATCAGCGTGCCAGCCTCTCCTCAGCCCCCTTCAAACCGCCCCAGAGCCTCAATGATGCTCGGGCTCACCTACTGTCTCACCTCAACTTGTACATGAGCGCACACGCCTACTCGATCACTTGTGGACCCGCGCCACGTCTTCACTCGGGTCATCCCCCTTGATCAAACCGAATCGACTTGACTGACCGAGTCGAACGAAGCACCAGGATCAATCCCGGCGTCGTGTCTTACAAAACCACAGCCCCCCAGAACCGACAACCTAGACGACACTCGCCGACGCTCCCCCGATGCCTGCGCTTCGCGCCTTTGCTCTGTGTCTGGCCAATCTCTCGAGAGCCCCAACGACGTGTAGGCTCTCCTCAGCCTCACTGGTTCGTAGAGCGAGCCGTATTGGCTTGCACGCACCGAGCCGCTTGAAACATCGTCCGTCACGACCTGACGCGTGAAACTCGCGCCTAGCTGGTCACTTGAGAGTCCGGGTGGCATCTAGGCCTGACCCCTCCTCACTCAGTTTGTTCAGGTGCATGAACTTCTAGGTACATATGCTGAACCAACCAGGCCGTTTTCGTTGCTGCAACTTACGTCACACCTCGAGACATTGCTCAATCGCTAGGCCAGCCGCTTGCCGGCTATCTTCCATTCCCCGGCCACGTTGAATCGTACAGCCACGCTCGACTCATTGCTCGAACTAAATCCCATTGCCCCTACGAATCGAACAAATGCTTGGAGTTCTCCTAGTGTATCACTTGAAAATCGACAGGTTGAATCCGGGTCTGGCGCCCTCACTCTGCGTCTTACAGCCTGCGAACTCGCTTTCCGCTCCGTTCGGCTTGAGCGTGACCGCTTGACAATGCCAACAGACAACCAGCACGCACGTGCTCTCCCGCCTCGCCCCTCATTTCGTACCGCCATACCCAATCAACCTTGCGAGTCTTCCCTTGTGCCCCTTAACCGTCTGCCAGCTGCCCGAGCATATCCACTCGTACGAAGCACACCCGTTGCGTAACCCAAACCGACCCCACCTGGCCACGTCCAGTCGAACGAACGCTGGGACAGGCCCCGGCATTCACCCAACGTATTGACATGCCGAGCTCTACTACGCGTCTCTGCGAGCCATCTGAGTGCCTGAACAATGCTTGGGCTTGTCTACTTCCACTCCTTGGCTCGTGCATGTTCGCTGGGCATGCCAACGCCTGCTCGACTGCTCGTAGACCCACGCCACAACCTCACTTTGCTCGCTCACGACCCCTCGAACTTGTTTCGCCAAGCAGCTGCTCTGCTCGCCCCTCGTCACCCACCAGCTGGAACACCGTGCTTGTGTATGCATCAAATAGCTGGACTCGACTGGACTCGACACCTTTGAATCGAACAAAGCGCTGGGAGAAAACTTGGTGTTGTACAATATGAAACAACGTGTCGAGCCGTACTCCATATCACCACGATACTCGAGGTACCTCGATGACATTCGGGCTAGCCTACCGCTGCCCCTCGGCCCGTGCATTACCTGCTCTATCGCTCGTGGAGTCACACTTCCTGCACAACGTCTTCCTCGGCTCAGTCGCAGCACTGCAACCTCAACTTTTTGAGCCGCCGCTGTGCTTAGTCCCTGTGACCCTGCCAATGCGTTCGCCACGCCCATGTGTATGTCGAATCGACTTGATTCGATTGTGTTCAGGGCAACGAAGTGTCAGGTAAATCCTGGCTGTTCATTTTACGAATCAACATATCGAGCATTTTGATCCACAGCAATGACCCACCCATACTTTCGTATGACTCGCATGCTCAACCCCCTTGCTCTAACCGGGCGAATGTCGATGGCGAGTAGCGGATGAGAGCTCAAGCTAAGCGCCGGGACCCTGATCATGGGTTTCCTCTGATCGATAAGTGATTGCACTCTCAACTCGCCCTCCACTGTACCCACTCGACGTGAAGCAGAAACCAACTAAACAACGTTATGGCTACCCCGCAGGAGTCCCTCCGAGCATTCAAGAAGTCGTCCCCAGTGTTGGAGGAGAAAATTAAGTTAGATATTGAGAAGACGGTCGATCAATCCCACAGATGTGAGTTTGTGCTCTTGCAGATGTCTCGAGTGCCAACCTCACATTTCGTCAGACGTGGTTCGCGCAGTCCATAATTGGTCCCTGTGGTCAAACAACAAGCCATTCACGTATCGAAATGGGACGACTCAGGCTGAGCTTGCTAATGTTGAGATACATGGTCAAGTCGCGTCTCTGTACGGGCCTACTCGCTTCGCCGTCATGGCAGGCGAGATTTATATCCCGGCCGTGCAGTTTGAGAATGCGAAGATTAAAGGCATTCGGTCGGTCTCTGTGCATCGCGGTCAATACTACCGTGGCGGGTGAGTTTCCACATTTATTCCTTTGACCCTAATGCTAATGCATTCACAGAACTGAGGCAACGCTCAAGATTAAAACCCAGCGCTATGCTTACGTGTTGATTCAACCCGAGGTATTTTACGAGCCTCATTATCGGGCAATGTGTGGCGAATTCGAGGGGGTTGAGGGCTTCACAATTGTATACTGGCAACGCGCCCGCCCCGTGTGGTGGAGGCACCTTCGACTTTGGCTTGATTTCAAGACATGGGCTCGCCGTGAACTCGCCGATGGAAAAACAGATGTCCCAACACTTGAGGGCGTACGGGAAGACAAAAGTGGCGATAGGGCTCGGGCCGACGACCTCAAGGACAGTGAGGAGGGCGGTGAGGGGGACGAGGGTGAACATGGGAATCAACAGGAGCAAGAATAAGGTGTCCATGTTGCAGGTGCGCATCTCCCCGCTCGTCTAACATTCAACCAAGCGACATAACCAACTTGGACTAACGCGAAAGCGCGGGCATGTTTGCAGATAATAGTTTGTTTTTTTCTCATTGTCTGAATAAGCGTATTAAGTTGAAATTCTTTTTGTACTTTGGATAGAATCACACGCGTTGAAATTTTCTACAGTATGGTACTTGAAATTGCCGACCGGTGTCTCTAAACCAGGTGTTCTGCTCTCACTATGTGCTTGCGTAGCGGGTTAGATTTTGGGAGCAAAGCCATCCTGACTGTTGCTCGGAAACAGGCCAAATTCATAGCCAAGTCAATGGGCAGAATGTTCGCATGCGCGTCGAGGCCTAGGGTCGTGGCGGTCCGGAGTGCGCAGCAGATCGCGATGGCTGAACGCCATTGCACCGTCGAGCACTGAATGTGTTACACGATGACTCACATTATTTTTTATTGTTTGCTCATTAACTCACCCTGGTATCACCTGATCTAACGTCTAAAACCCTTGAGACCGGTCGATCTGTTTTCGTGCGGATCACCGCCGCCTCTGCCTCTATCGAAGACAGCACTGCAAATCGTCGACCTTCGAAGTGAGACGGCGCAAGCCACCGTAGCGATCCCTCGCGCGGCACTCCGAGCGCCAAACGTAACCATCATATTTGACTCAACAATCGTCAATCGATATCGAGTGATCAACATGAGTTTAGGACAAGTGAGTTGAGATGGCGAAAGCCACCGTAACGATCCCTCGTGCGGCATCTCGCTACTACAAGCAGAGTTATTTTACACTTTGCGTAGGCAGTTCTGCCCACCGCATTTCACCGGATTTTGTTCGACGCTTGTCATTGCGCTGTCCGTCCGGAGAGTCACAGGACAACGCGTGGACAAGCACTGGACGATGCGAGGACAGTGAGTGGACAACAAGGGTAGACTGGCCATGGACAAAGTCGGTGGCACGCACTGGCATGCCACTGTCCTGACACTGTTGTACCCTGGCATGTTCATGTCCTCACGCCAACCCGATTAACTGTACAATGCACATTATTAATCACATTCTCATTTATGGCAACTATCATACTATATGTATATATAAATGAAACCCGAAGGGCGCACGATGCGAGCGAACAAGTGACTTCGGAACGATTCGTGTCCAGAGCTCTGACGCGGAAAGCCCATAGACAACACCAAAATACTTGGTGAACTGGTTCATCAGTGGAAGACTCAGCTTGACTGTCGTATCGACAGGTTGTCCAAGGACAATGCCAGAGACTAACGCAAGCGCGGCATTAAAGTGAAGTACTGATGAATAGAAAATCAATTATGCGACTCACATTCTGAGTACAACGTCTCAGTTGAGGACATTTCCACTCCGTTGATATACTTGTAGCTGATGCGCGGCCTTGTGAGCAAAGGTAAGTCGTAGACCACGGACGCGATCTACATCTGTGCACATCGCTTTACGAAATTATCGAAGCGTTCGTATGGCCGAGTGCAATTCTTGACGGCGGGTAGAAGCTGCCGACAAAATTCTCCATCACAAACGCCCAAGATGCCCATAGCGGACCGGTGTGCCTGAGATAATAAGGCATGAAGATAGGCGCGTGGATTGTGAGAGGGCATGCGGGAAGACATAGAGCCTCAAATTGATAATAATACCTGCCAAATGCATCAGATTCGAGAACAAAAAAACACCAATGGACTCACTCTTCATACTGTGTCATCCATGTTAAATTTGTCATGGGTTTAGAATGCCCACCAAAGTGGGGACGCGCTTGCTTAAGCTGAGGGTTGCCATCAAGGTTGGCAGAGACATTCATAGCGCGCAGAATTTAAGAATGAGACCGAGCGTGGAGACATTGGGCATGGAGAGACTGAGCGTTGCGATGCTGCCATTTGAACGATTGTGGTCGAATAGTTACAAGTCGATTCAAGTCACGTGATCGAAAGAAGGAAGCTTTCGCTCCACCACGCGCCTGAAGTCAAGTCCAAGCTACGTATTGTTAGTACGTATTTTAGCTGGCCTCGAGGCCCTGGTTAACTTCTTTCCATTGTTTAGTGCACAGAGATAGTACGTGTTCAGGCCACGTTGCCAGCATCTGCAGTTGCCCCATCTACCCGCCTTGTCCGAAGAAACCCTTGTGCGTAACCTCTATTGTTCTCCGCTGATTTCTCGATACCATCATCCCCATAAAATTCTTCACGACTCCATAATGATCTGGATCTCTATTGAGATACCCATTCTTCTTGCCCTAACACTTCCTCCCCACTTCAACGACACTTTACGACTACCTTGATCCGGCCTTACTGACTCTCGACATGATGTACAGCGCTCTATCCTGCACGCAGTTAAACATAGCGCCCGGAACGCTCTGTTCGGATTCATCCTACTGGTACGTAATCGCTTGATGTCTGATGGCAATTTACTGATAGAGGATCTAGATGCGTATGGTCGCTACATCGTCGAAGCAGACCTTACTGTTGGTGCGCCAGGTGCATTGTACGGCCTGCTGGCGTCGCTCCCGCCCCCGCCGAATTCGTGCGGAACAACGCTTGTGCAAACATACACCCACGCTCTAAACCGCCGTACTCGCGCCATCGTAATTCGACGTCTTCGACCTCGGATAAAAAAGAATAGTGCTCCCACTATTGACTGATATACACTCATCCGACGCGCTCGCGCCCTCTGCGCAATTGCGCTCACTATGACGAAGCAGGTCTCCCAATCCATGTCGGACAGGTGAGCAAGTTAATTAATTCACTCGCGATCGAATCTGACATTTAGCCTTTGATACAGGTGTATGGGTCTCTCCCCGAGTCCATGCACATGTCGGGCGTGAATCACATGCACTACCAAGCGCCGTAGCGCTCTTATCCCGTATCTGCGACCGGCTACGTTCCGACGCTGACAACCCTGCGCCAAAATTCCCTCCCACCGTGACAACGCGCAGGGCGTACATGTCGACCCCATCGAGCTCCTACAACGGCACTCCCATCAGCATGGCCCCCACAACAGCTGTGATGGCCACACCCACCACTTTGATCAAGATCACTCCCATAAGCGCCATTTCGCCCATATCACCGGTCAACGCGCGTTTTCGTCTACCTATGACCCATGGGCAGGATACGTTTGGGGAGGGGACCGGCGCTGAAGCCAGAGTGGTCGTACCCGAGTCCAAGGAAAGACGCACGATGGAGGGATGGAGGGTCGAAGGAAGCTGGGGACAAGGTGGAAGCGGAATTTTGGGGATAGAGGCGGAGGAGGATGCTCGAACGGAAATTTGGTCGCCCAAGATGGCGATGGGAGAGGGGGATGTCTATGGCGTGCACTCGATGTCCGACTTGCGCTTGCCCCCGGCGAGGAGCTTTTTGCCCTCGGCGCCAGTGTATCCCCCGTCTGGCGCGGCTGTGCAACAGATTCATCGTGCGATGCGTGTGGGGGCCGCCTCTCAAGATGTCCTTCTTTACGGACCTGCTGGCGTGACCCCGGCTCCTGCCGAGCTCGCGCGCCACAGTGCTTGCGACAAACTTCCTCCTATTCCCAACGTTATCCCCTCGCCAAGCCACGTTCCACAGCATCCAAAACATCCCGGTCGCCGACGGATGCGGCCGATTCGCGACTCTCGGCGCGCCCGGCATGCGCCCTATTTCTTTGCGCCCCGTGTACCCTCCCGCTGGTATTGCACCACTCATTGCGGGCTACCAGGGTCTGCCGCATGGTGGACTCGGCCCTAATTAAACGCGGCGATGAGATGTCCCAGTGGAAGGAGACGTAGCGCGCAAAGGAGCGTGCGGACGTTGTCGTGAAGGACAGAGAGCTTACGGTTGCGGAACGCGGCGAGATAGAGAAGCGTGTGTGTGAGTGGAGCTGTAATTGTGTTCAATGAGGGCATGTATGCGGCACCGCGCTCACGGTTGACGCTCGACTCTTACGCGCTGTCCGATTGGGAGGTGATTGGACGGCGGTAAGGGCAGAGTCCGGTCGTGAGCCCGGTGCCGCATGCATGCGCTCGTTGAGCGCTGCTGGGTGAGTTGCCCCATTTGGGAAGGTTGTTGGCTGAACTACGTGTTCGTGTGTTGCAGCGATGTCAGTCAAGGTTATTAACCACATCTATTCTGGCGCGGACGACATCCCCAAGGCTTGGTCTCCGGCTCAGGTCACACGCCGGCTCCCGGACAAAGGCTCTTCTCGCGCCGACGCCAGCCCATCTCCGAGCTCTCGTGCTGGTTCGGCGAGGGAAGCCTACTGGCCTCCAACTCTGTCGTTGATGCCATCGTCGCCTGAGAGCTCCAAGACCCGCCGTGACCGCCAACACGTGTCGATGCGCAAAGATGTCTTTGGCGAGCGCAAGTCCGAGCTTGAGGAGATGGTCCGTGCGATTGGATCCCCTGGATTAGCGAACGACGACTCGGTGGACGAGGAAGAGACCGATCCGGGTAGGGAGCCTCCTGCGAGGACGCTGACGTGGTTCGTGACCGAGGTGTTGGGGCGCTCGAGGACGAGCATCAACATACTTCAGGTAGTGTTTGCTTATTTGGCGGGTGCTAAACGTGAGTCTCCCGGTTGTTTTGCGTTGGGGTTTCAACTGATTATTTCTTGTTTCTGTTTAGCGGAAATTCATGCTCAACTTCGTGCGGCTGCTGATCGCCAGGCTGAGCTCGCGTTGCAAATTGCTGGTTCGTCGATCGGATAGCATGAACGCTCTGGGACTCACATTCGGCTCGTCACTGGCGCATTTCTTGCCATCATTGTTTTCTTTCATGTTTGTAGGGATACCACAACACATACGCAAGGCGCTCCCCAACATGGACCGGCCCGGGTCCGAGTTCACGCCGTCACCCCTCATCGATCCCCGCAGGACTAGCGTGCAGACGTTGTTGTGAAGGATGGAAAGCTTGCGTTCGCGGAACGCGGTGAGATGGAGAAGCGAGTGTGTGAGTGGAGCTGTGATTGTGTTCAATGAGGGGATGTATGTGGCACCACACTCACGGCTGACGCTTAGCTCTTACGCGTTGTCTGATAAGAGTTGCGGGGATGGTGACAATTCGTTGGACGGCGGTAAGGGCAGATTACGGCCGTGAGCTTGGTGCTGCATGCATGCGCTTGTTGAGCGCCACTGGGTGAGTTGGCCCATTTGGGGAAGTTGTTGGCTGAACCACGTTTTTGTGTGTTGCGGCGATGTCTGTCAAGCTTATTAATCATATCTATTATGGGGCGGACAACCTCCCCAAGGCTCGGTCTCCTGCTTAGGTCACTAGCCGACTCCCAGACAAAGGCGCCTCTCGGGCTGATGCCGGCCCAGCTTTGAGCTCCCACGCTGGCTCAGCGAGGGAAGCATACTGGCCACCAACGCTGTCGTCGATGCCATTGTCACCTGAGAGTCCCAGGACCTGCCGTAACCTCCAACGCGCGTCGATGTGCAAGGATATTTTTGGTGAGCACAAGAACGGTTAGTAGTTTTGCGTTAGCCGTGCATGTGAGATACTGGTAGTTAAATAGGTTTGGAATAGCCCCGCTGGTAGTTCTGATAATCTATCAAATTGTACTGCATCCATTTCCTCGTCCCCGAGCCTCATTGACCCTACGCCGCTGACTGATTCCTCGTACTGCTCTTCTCTGCATACCGTCTGGGATGCGCCCAAACCATCCCCCCCCCCCCCCCCATGGGCCATTGCGGTTATTTTGTGGTGCATGTAGGTGAATGGGAGTACAACCTGACCGGCAGCCCTGGCCGCGAGCATTCTCAATTGGTAGGTGTTTGGTCATTTGCTCGTGATTTAGTTTCGAGGGGCACTGTGCGATGAACTAAATGCACTACCTCACCCTCATTTTAGGAAATACCGGCCAACCATTTCGCGCATTGACCGACGCGCCAGCAACATATCGGTCCTTTCTGCTAATCCCAATGCACAAGATTCGGTCGGCCGTTATCCCTACACCGCCCCCCACAAAGCCGCGCTACAACATCCAAGTTTTGGCTTGAACGCATCAGGTTACTTGACAGGCCTTCCCGCGGTGCCCTTCGAGTCGATTCAGACTAGTGACACCAAAGCCGAGCTGAGTGGCGGGATGCGATCGCTTGCGGTTGACGACTCTGACGCAAGGCCGGCCCACAGTTCAAATACTGTAGCTCATGGACGTGCGGCCTCTTACGCGGGTGGCTTGGGTGTATTGGATGTGCAAGCATCTGGCATGCCTATGCCAGCTCCGATTCCATCTCTAGGGCGTAGCCCCAAACGACAATTAAAGATCCTTGATTGGAAAAAAAAAAAGTTATTTGCAGGAGTTTAGAGGCGTAGACCAACCGTGTCTCCTCCGGCTGATGCACGGTGCGGAAATATAATTCAACTTGTCATTTTCAGGGTCTGTCAATGAAGCGTTGATCACACTCTCATATTTCCCCTTGTGGTTGTTGCCAAGGTCTACTGACGAGCATTTGAATCTTTTGCTCAATACTAGTTCTGGGCTGACACGACAACTCTACGTGGAGTGCCCTTCTGGCGGATTCTAGTCATAGAGGACACTCAAGTCGCGCATGGAGCTCCGAAACGGAGCAGGAAAGAACGTACAGATTAGTAGGTGGCTTGCACCAGCCCTGAGTTGAACCGTCGACTGATGTGCGACAAGCTCAACTACCCTGACTGGCGACAAAGCAATAATACGGCACACCAATATTTCTATGATAGTGAGGTTTGGACAAGACTTTAGCTTCAAGAATATTGTTTGCATACACCCTCTCAATCTTTGCAGATACCCCCGTTTCACATTATTGCTGCGGCGACGGCACAACTGCGTGTAGTATAAGCCATCAGGCAAACTAGCCAACCACACGAACAAGAAATACCGGCGACCGCCAAACACCATGCACCCAACACCGTTTCAACTATTGGTAGGTATGCACAATAATCACACACGTTGAACTCCTGCCAATTGACCTACGCAAAACACACACACCAGGCCTCCCTCTGACTCTACACATGTGTTCTATTGGTAACAAGGATCTCCTACCAAGTGAAAGTCTAATAGACCAGCCCCATGGCCCCGAAGGGGCCAGG
>MU132351.1:30140-54241 GCA_015039395.1 Ceratobasidium sp. AG-I | reverse complement strand
TCAACCACACGAGGTCGCATCGGCTTGCCCCGCCTTGCCTGCAACACTAAAGTAGCGGGATCACCCTATTCAACGCTTACGTCGCCTTGTCGTGTAGTGATGCGATGGGATTGTTACAGGGTTTCGACTGCATGCTATTTAATGCGCACCTGTAACACGAACTTGCGGTGTGGGATCAATACCCGAGAGTGTTGAACGCTGAGACTTTGCATGGCTTTGCGAATCAACAAATCAGGTGGGTATAATCCAAGCTCTTCCGTTTACTGTTGTGCTCATTGGATGCCATAAAATAATGAATTCTGGTAATAAGACTGTCAATGCGCAGTTCCGATGCACTTACGCAGTGGCAGCGACGTGATAGAAGTTGGGGGTAGACGCTAACGATAAAAGGAACTTGAAAACAAATACATAACGTGTTGTATCTTATAGGTTATGATAGAATAAAACCTAATCTAGTTTGGCGCCTAATTAGTACAAGTCTGTTATGGTCGGAGGTCAGGTGGAGTTGGTGGAGACGACGATAGAGGAGTGTGGTTTGAAAGTGGGCTGCTGGTTGCTGTGTGGCGGAGCTGAGTAATCTGAGCCCTTAAATAAGTGTGTGGACCCGTCACAGAATTCTGCATCAGTTTCGAGGTGTGAGTAACCTTGAAGCAAGGTGATATCCTGTTAAAGAGGACCACATGACCGACAAACAACCCCGACCGACGAACTCCATATCGCCTCTAAATATCCTATTCATCAATAGCCATGGAAGATAACAGGTACTGTTTTTCGGCCTTCGCATTAGCCATCCGCTCAGTTCTTACGGGAGTTCGCTAAACATTTGTACTTAGCTCCGAATCAACCAGCCACGAGCAAAGCCTGTTTCTGTGAGTTCAGAGATGCTCAAAACGACTAGTTCGAAACTCACTCCCAAGGATTAGTTCAGACATGAGACCACACACCAGGTACGCGTCATGAACTCAAGGATCTAATTACCACGGCTAAACCTGCGCTGGATCAGGGGCACGCTCTAAACGAAGATTCTGAGTCTCTTACGAACTTGAGTATGTATCACATCCACGATTTCAATGAGAAAAGCGAACCGGAGCTCCTAGAGGGTGCATTGGGTTTTATCAACAGAGCTACTTCGTCGACGCCGGGGGGAGACTCGGAACTACTGTACCATTACGACCTTCGCGTCGTCCCCTGTCCCCCAGCAGTTCGACGCAACGTGGGTTGTATGACGTGTCCCTTGTCCCCAGGCACGTCGACGTGGGGGACATTCGGTTCCCAATCAAATTATCGAGTTTTGACAGAGTTTTCCCTTGACTTCTGATAAATTTGATATTTTCCGACGCCCAAATGTTTCAGTCCCCTGTCCCCCCGACGCTCGACGCAGGGGGACAAGTATACCAGAGATAGCCAAACAAGTATAAGCGCTCGGCGCTCTTACATAAGCGACGCGAAGGTCGTAATGGTACAGCACCATCGCGGATCAAAATTCTAGCCAACCTGCATGAGGAGAGATACGATCTTTTGAACGAGCCTCAGGATCTCGACCAGACCATCAAATACTACCGCCAGGCCGTATTTCTCTCATCAAAGTGCCACCCGGGTCTGTTTAACTGGCTCGGAAGCCTTGCGTCTTTGCTCCACACTCGCTTCAAGCGCTTGGGCGAGCTAACGAATCTTGATGAGGCGGTCGATTACCAGAGCCAGTCCATTTCGCTCACACCCCAAGATCACTCAAGCATGTCTGCACGTCTCGACCATCTTGGTTCATTATTTGATAGCCGCTTTCAGTGCCTGGGAGAGCTTGCAGACATGGATCAGGCGGTCGAATGCAAGAATCATGCTGTTTCTATCACACCCGAGAAAGACCTAAAGCTGCCTATGTGGCTCAACAATCTGGCCTATTCACTCGACTATCGGTTCCAGCGCTCAGGCGAGCTCGCGGATCTGAATAGCGGAATTGCATGAGCAAATCTATCTCTCTCACACCCCAAAGTGATTCTTCCATGCCCACCCAACTCAGTAACCTTGGATCTTCATTTGCGAGTCGGTTTGAGCGACTAGGGGAACTTGGGGATCTGGACGAGGCTATCGAGATCAATACCAGGGCTGCTGCTCTCGTACCTCAGGATCATCCATTGATGTCCAAGTTGCTCAGTGGCCTTGGCTCGTCGCATGCAGCACGGTTCAGGCAACTGGGTGGCTCAGCAGATCTAGACGATGCGATCTATTTTAAGAGTCAATCGGTTTCACTTACGCCCCAATCCGACTCGGACATGGCTATAGGTCTCAACAACCTTGCTCTATCGCTCGAAAGCCGGTTTCAGGATCGTGGTAACATTGCAGATCTAGACCAGGCCATCGAGTACATGGATAAAGCTATTTCTCTGACGCCCCAAGGCGATTCAGATCTGCCTGTGTGGCTCAACAACCTTTCGTTTCTGCTAAAGAGCCGGTTCAAGCATTCAAGCGACCCTGCAGATTTGGACAAGGGAATCGAACGCGAAAGCCGAGCTCTCTCCCTCACTCCTCAGGGCCACGCCCGAAAGCCGCTTTGTCTCGGCAATCTCGGATCTTCGTTTGAATCTCGGTTTCGTCACTGGGGCCAGCCTGCAGATCTAAACAAGGCGATCGCGTGCAATTGAGCTCACACCACATGATCATCCAGACATGACTCGCCAGCTTCACGATCTGGGTTCTGCTTATGAGTTACGGTCTGATGCAAGAGGCTCAGTTCAAGATGCTCATATAGCACTCCAGTATCTTCAAAAGGCTGCAGAGTCTCCGGCAGAAGATCCGGATCACAAGTTCAAACCGGCTCTTCAGTGGGCTAGACTGTGCGATAAACATTTTTCTCCCTCATTACTCAAGGCCTATCAACGAGCTATGTCGCTTTTGCCGCAGGTCGTCTGGCTTGGAAACGCCGTGGGTAACCGATATAGTCAGATAATAGATGCGGGCACAGTCACTACTGAGGCAGCCGCTGCCGCCATCAAAACAGGGGGCTACGGACTAGCACTTGAATGGCTAGAGGAAGGACGCTCAATAGTATGGAAGCAGATGCTTTACCTCCGTACCGATCCCAACGATCTGGCTGCGGTTTCTCCTACCCTGGCCACAGAGCTCCGACAGGTTGCTCAAGAACTAGACCACCTCAGCTCGCCCAGACCGACGGAAGATCCTGCGCCACCGGGTACTATTTGTCCTGAACATGCTGATCACTGCCGTCGTCGTCTTGCAGAGAGTTGGGAAGAGCTAGTGGACAAAGTGCGAAGCCTGCCTGGATTCGAGGCATTTATGCGTCCCCTGAAGGCGGCTGAACTCATGTACTCGGCAAAATCGGGCCCTGTTGTGGTGGTCAACGTGCACAAGACGCGTTGAGATGCTCTTGTTATACGGCCCAATCTCCCCGACGTCTTGCATATACCGCTGCAGCTGTCTCACGAAAGCGTAACTTGACTCCGTACTCATCCTCAGTAGATCAATTGCCGCACATTACGTGGTGCACCGCGGGACCGCTTTCGTATCTTCCCATTCACGCCCCCGGCGACTATGAGTCCCAGTCGATGGTGTTTGATTATACCATATCTTCATACACTCCAACCTTGAGCGCACTTCTTTTGCCTCTGTCAACGCCTAATACATTCCCTGGAATCCTGGCTGTCGGTCAATCATCAACTCCCAACATGGCTCCACTACCCGGTACGAGTGCTGAGCTCAGCCAAATTCAAGACAAGTCTCAAGGGTTGGACATGATTCGATTGGATGAACATCTGGCGACTCCTGCTGCTGTCCTCGCGGGGCTGGAAGAACATAGCTGGGTTCATATGGCCTGTCACGCCATTCAGAGGTCCATAAATCCTATGCAAAGCGCGTTCTACCTTCACGGTGGTATGCTAACTTTAGCTGAGATTACCCAGAAGCGACTGAAACAAGCCGACTTTGCATTCCTATCCGCATGCCAAACCGCCACGGGGGACGAGAACTTGCCCGACGAGGCAGTTCACCTAGCGGCGGGGAGGCTCATGGCTGGATATCGAACGGTGATTGCAACAATGTGGGCGATCGGTGACAACGATGCGCCTCTGGTTGCGGAGGCGGTGTACGAGCTCTTGTTGGAAGAAGGGAAGCCTGATGCACGGAGAGAAGCTGTGGCGCTACACAAGGCGATGGGACAGCTGCGTGCAACACTGGGGATGAAGGCGTTTGTGAAGTGGGTGCCGTATATTCACATCGGACTGTAAATCATCAATCATTATAGCCGAACTAATTTGACCACTGGTGGACGCGTTAACTGGAATTTATGTGTGTATTGTCTCCCACTCACACCCCTCACATACACCCATGCGAGATGTTAGCTAGCGTTGACCTAACGTGTTCAAGTTAATTAAACCTACTCTTTAATGATGGCACTCCCGTTTCAACAAAGCAAAGCGGAGAATTCAGGCGAGCTAGAAAAAAGAGACCCGATATACATAATGCGCCATGAGGCACAAGTCAAACAACACGCCGCAAGACTTATCACAAGCTGTGCTTTGAAATTATTTACGCGGATTAAAGCGCAAAGCGATATGAAATCCAGTTCTGATGGTATGCAACCCAAAATTTGGCGAGTTACGGGCTTTGGAGATTACTGTTTTCCGGATTTTTGATTACGGCCAATCTCTGTGAGCAGTGCCCTCCGCTCAAAGGTTTCGACACCTTATAGTGAGACAAACTCAGATTTATGGACGTGTTGAGTCTGATGGGGTTCGACGCTACTACAGTATCATATGGTAGCTGTAGCTCTCAACCTTTGCCTTTCGGATTTGAGTTATTGAAATCGCCTTTGACGCATTTCAATGCGAAGGCTGTTCATATCTCAACGGGTGATGCACCAAGGACTTGTGATTCCACCTGATCACGTGATAGGTTGTATGAATGCTCCCGTTGAACCTCTGAGAACCGAACCTTGCACTGGGACTGGTTCAAATCATCACATACACGTACTATTCATCATAATTTCACATTTGGTCCAATCGAAAGCGAAAACATCTACTGGATGTTATCCCACTTCCCTTCACCAGCCGCCCCTACGATCTCTCCTTGACCTAAAAGTATACAGGGCGGATCAGTTTCAATGCCGCAGAGTTAATATCAAATTAACGCACCATCGAGCTAAACGAGGTTGACGGACGGGCAGGTAGCCGATGCAGCGACAACATTTGTAACGGCATCAGAAACATCAATCGAAAGAAAATATTGAGCTTGCACTCACATGAGCAACGGGGAGAACACTTCCAGGGACTTGCAGACCAAGAACAAAGGTGTTGCCTTGGGGAAGAAGGGTGTACTGCTGAGTGCCGTTGAGCAGGATACCCTTCTTGACACCGATCCTCGAGAAGTACTGGATGCGCTTGGCTAGAGGAATCCAACAAAGGTTTTAACAATCGTATTAAGACAGCGGCAGTAGATCCGCAGTACACTGACCTTGGGTGTTCACCAAGAAACGTTTGCCTAGTTGCGGAATATAAAATCCGGAGATGGACTTATCTTCTCCCACGACGACGTATGAGTCGTAGTAGTTGTGCGTTTCATACGACATTGCTTTTGCTTGAGTAGAGTAGTATGTAGTATTGGTGTGAGGAACGCTCCGAGCGCACTGTTTTTATACCTACGCCCTTGCATTGCGCGATCTCTGTCTTAGATACCACACAGCAAAAGGATCTAGATGTCTCGCACGGGACGTCCCCATCAGTCTATTCATTCCTCGCGGAGGCCTTGGACCGGAGGCCGGCAAAGAGAGTCCGACAAGCGAGAGTCCGACACCAGGTTGTGCCCGGCGAATAGAAGCAGCGCACCGTGGGTCTAGAGTTCGAGCGACAGACAGACCCGACATAAAGACAACGATTCTGGGGTAGCGCAGTGCGTTGTTGGCCTTTGAGACAAACGGCACCAGCCGGATAGTCAGTCATCGATGGAGCACAAAGGCCGCACCAAGAACAGCAGGTGCCACTGGTGTACCTGCAGCGCAACATCATAGCCCTAGCGAACAGAAACGACACTTAACGGATGTGTGGTCCACCTGACAGACCGGAACGGTAGACTGCCTATGGCGTGATATGAGGAGCAACCCACACTAGTTCAACATTTGGCCTCGGGAACAATCTGGTCGATCTTGAGTTCGTGTACGAACCCCGGCAGTTCCCAAGCCTTCCTTTTTTGGGAATTGCATATTTGAAATTGAAGCGCATGTGGGCATGTGAGTAGCCACGTCTTGTCGAGACAGGATCACACCATCCGTTCATCAACTTATGCACAAATTTTGTGTAGATTGTACGTCTCTATATCTGGATTTTGAATGATGATTGCTGCGAAGAGGAATTCGCACGTTTGAGGGCTGCGCAAAGGCAGACGCTTCATTAGGAAAACGCAAAGCGCCGAGGTCAGGATTCCATTGGGAGGCTCGCTCTCCAAATTTGTGTCCGTTACCATTTCAGTCATGAGACTCTCGGGGCCATGTAATATAGTTGATGAAGCATTCATGCTCGGCCTGGAAACTTTTGGTAGGAATATCATTGGCCGTTACCCAGCAGAATAAGTGCTTTCGTATAAACCACAACCTAAAAGTAATTCTCGGGCTCAGGTTCAGCAAACGGAATTTATGCCTTGGTCAATAACTGAACGACTCAATGTGTTTTAGAGTAAACCCCAAAACAATTGAACATTTTACTGTTCGGATGCAGGTTGGATGGATGAATCAGTTTCGTTCCATGCCACTTAGAGACTCAAAGACCCCAGACACTTCAAGCCTTGGATTTACCTTCGGGTGGCCTTTCTGTCATTGTGTGGTATTATATGCCTGTTAGACTGACTCGTGCATGCAAGGCGCTATTGGGCAGCGCATATATGAACCCAGTCATATATGCGTGCACTTACACGTCCCATCCCCTTTTGTATGACTCGGAGATTGTTTCCCACATGTATATAAGGCGAATACGCGCAGCGCACCCACCCATCCTCTCAATCCATTGTTTCTCCTCCATTCTACACATCTGCTTAACAGCAGATCGCCTGTCCACTGCCTTACATAGTCGCTTGTATTACTAGTATATTACATAAAATTTCTATAACCGGGGCACCCTCTGGTGCATTCAGGTTGGTTCAAGCCCCCTTACGATATGTTGCATAATACCACACAATGACAGAAAGGCCACCCGAAGGTAAATCCAAGGCTTGAAGTGTCTGGGGTCTTTGAGTCTCTAAGTGGCATGGAACGAAACTGATTCATCCATCCAACCTGCATCCGAACAGTAAAATGTTCAATTGTTTTGGGGTTTACTCTAAAACACATTGAGTCGTTCAGTTATTGACCAAGGCATAAATTCCGTTTGCTGAACCTGAGCCCGAGAATTACTTTTAGGTTGTGGTTTATACGAAAGCACTTATTCTGCTGGGTAACGGCCAATGATATTCCTACCAAAAGTTTCCAGGCCGAGCATGAATGCTTCATCAACTATATTACATGGCCCCGAGAGTCTCATGACTGAAATGGTAACGGACACAAATTTGGAGAGCGAGCCTCCCAATGGAATCCTGACCTCGGCGCTTTGCGTTTTCCTAATGAAGCGTCTGCCTTTGCGCAGCCCTCAAACGTGCGAATTCCTCTTCGCAGCAATCATCATTCAAAATCCAGATATAGAGACGTACAATCTACACAAAATTTGTGCATAAGTTGATGAACGGATGGTGTGATCCTGTCTCGACAAGACGTGGCTACTCACATGCCCACATGCGCTTCAATTTCAAATATGCAATTCCCAAAAAAGGAAGGCTTGGGAACTGCCGGGGTTCGTACACGAACTCAAGATCGACCAGATTGTTCCCGAGGCCAAATGTTGAACTAGTGTGGGTTGCTCCTCATATCACGCCATAGGCAGTCTACCGTTCCGGTCTGTCAGGTGGACCACACATCCGTTAAGTGTCGTTTCTGTTCGCTAGGGCTATGATGTTGCGCTGCAGGTACACCAGTGGCACCTGCTGTTCTTGGTGCGGCCTTTGTGCTCCATCGATGACTGACTATCCGGCTGGTGCCGTTTGTCTCAAAGGCCAACAACGCACTGCGCTACCCCAGAATCGTTGTCTTTATGTCGGGTCTGTCTGTCGCTCGAACTCTAGACCCACGGTGCGCTGCTTCTATTCGCCGGGCACAACCTGGTGTCGGACTCTCGCTTGTCGGACTCTCTTTGCCGGCCTCCGGTCCAAGGCCTCCGCGAGGAATGAATAGACTGATGGGGACGTCCCGTGCGAGACATCTAGATCCTTTTGCTGTGTGGTATCTAAGACAGAGATCGCGCAATGCAAGGGCGTAGGTATAAAAACAGTGCGCTCGGAGCGTTCCTCACACCAATACTACATACTACTCTACTCATACTACACAACAATGGCCCAAATCGATTCCCAGGTCGCTCAGTACCTTCAGGGGCACCTCGAACGCAACACAGCACAAGAGTATCACGACGCATGGGTCGTGCTCGACGCAGACCAGAATTTCCTTAGTTTGTATATTCCCAACAAGACCAAAAAGTTCTCTGCCGGGCTTCCACCGGCTAGTAAGCGCGTTTGACTGTTGGGTTTCTGGGAACATCACCATTGACTGGGATATACTCTTTTTAGGCAGTACCTCTCAAATCAAGGGTAGAATCGGGTTGAACAGGGATATTCAGTTGCATGGCGAGCTGAAATTCCTCATCGCCTACACCGAGGGAAGTTACTTCACCATCAACCTATCTGCATTGGCACAGGGTGTGAGCCCTCTCGCTACGGTCAGTACAATTTTGAGCATCATAGTGAAAACTCTAAAGCATCTTCGTGAACCTGCGCACCAATTATCTAAAATGACACGATTTACACCGCGACACAGCTCACTGGTAGGTCTTTCAGTGATTTAAAAATCAGGCGCCTCACTGACTCGTGTATTATCCTGTTAGCCTTCGGAGAGATTGGCGCCGGTGGTGGGAACGGAAAGTGGGGGTGGATTATCTAGTGTGAATGCGAGGTCGGATGTAAGGTCACCAGCGTCTCCTCACGTGTGCGCGCTTGATTGTGTGTTCTGCCATATGAATTGAATACGATAACTACTGAATCATGACGTATAAACGACGCAGACAAGCTGCTCAAGACGCGTACACCGCCACACCAGGTTCTCGAGTCCGTATTGTATGCCGTATAGGACCTGCCGAACAGAAAACAGATCTGGTATTCCTACCGAATTACATGCATTGACTATGGTTGTTTTTTGTCATGCTTAATACTGTGAACTCTAGTGGCACTCGAAATCGTCAAAAAATCCACTTGAAGCAGTGTAATGATTGTAAAAACCGGACACGCTCCGTTTATCTGAACCCCTTCTCCAATTATTATATTGTGCACACAAAACGATCCCAAAAGTGCGTATATATGTGATGATTGGACATTGGGCGTCGAAGAACATCTATCAACTGCATAAGTAACGTGAGTGTAAGCATCGGGGATGCAGCAAAAACTACACTCGCTCCGAGAGGTCAGCCTCCAACTTGCATCATATGTGCCCCTAGGTCACGTGCACGACCCTTGCCCACACCTGGCCACGACCGTGATGAGCCGTGTCCCCCGTCTACACTGCGCATCTGCTCTGCGTCGAGGATACGTTCGACGCGCTGCAGTAGACCTCGACCCCTCAAGAGCATGGCACAATCCAGCAACGTCATGGGCTGGGAGTGGTTCAGGAGGAGGAATTAGTCCTCGCGCGCTGGTCACCCATCTGGACTCGTTTGTGGTTGGGCAGGAGAGAGCGAAGAAGGTCCTGGCTGTCGCGTGAGTTTGGATTTTGTGTCAGATTTGCATTCGCTTCATTAGCTAAGATTCGTGGGCAGAGTGTACAATCACTATAGCCGGGTGCGTGCGATGCTTCACGCGTCTATGGGGGATACCAACGATGACCTCCCAAGGTGGCCGCCTTTAAACGTCTCAGACGGTGAAGCCGTAGTTTTCTCTGCCACAAACGGCGGCTAATCAGCTCTGCGCTTAGTTCCACCCGTCCAACCTCACCCTCATCGAGTCGCATACGAATACGCAGACCGCCAACTACCTCCTCATCAACAATTTCCTCGCAGCCTAGGTTCCCAGCCCGAGGGGTATACACCATTTGAGAAGAGCAACGTTTTGCTCATGTGCGTCCTTGTTCGGGTCCGTCTCTGTCTGTCATGTGTCATATCTGACGTATTCGTGGGAATAGAGGACCGACCGGCTCGGGGAAGACGCTGTTGGCTAGGACGCTGGCGAAGGTGCTGGACGTACCGTTTGCTATGAGTGATGCGACGGCTTTTACTCAGGTGCGTTTTTCTTGTACAGACTGTATTACTCGTCGCCAATGCTGATAAACTGCAAAGGCGGGATGTGCGTGATTCTACTTATTGGTATCCCAAGTGCTAAATTGTGCGGTGGGAAGATAGACGTAGGCGAAGATGCCGAAATGTGTATCCACCGACTCGTACGCTTGAATTTGCTTATTACTTGGACTCGACCGCTAACTGCGCCACATTTGCATTTCATCATACATAGCTTCAAGCATCCAACTGGGATCCTGTACGAGCTTCGACAGGAATAGTGTGTATCGATGAAGCAGACAAGATCGCGAGGAGAAGCGGGGGTGGAGGTGGAACTGGCGGCCGGGATGTCGGTGGTGAAGGTGTGCAACAGGTACGCTCTTGACCTTCTAGTCTTGGCTCTGGCTCTGAGGGCCATTTTCCCACGCTTCCCCGCCTCATCCAACAATAGGCACTCTTGCGAATGATTGAAGGCGCTACGGTCACCGTTCATGCCAAAGGCGCGCCGGACCCGTCTGCGCCTCCTGGAAGCCCTGGACCTGGACCGGGGATGCCGATGGGTCCGGATATTGTACCCGGCCGAGGGGGAGGAGGGGGAAGTGCCGGTCGTGAGTTCCTTGTTATGCTCTAGGAAACCGTATCTTGACTGGTATCGGAGTATAGCTAAGAGTGAGACGTATCAGGTTGATACGAGTAATGTTCTGTTTATCCTATCGGGTGCTTTCGTGGGGTTGGACAAAGTTGTGTTAGGACGGATGAGCAAAGGCGTGAGTCGTCATATTTCGCTTTTGTGCTTGTCTCGTTTTACGATCTTGGACTCCTTGGTATGGCTAGTCGATTGGGTTTGATGCCCCGCTTCCCAACGAGAACGAGTCCAAGACCGGATTTATGCCGTTCTTCACTTCAAACGAGAAGAAGTCGGATTTAGCCGTGTTGGATCTAGTCGAACCTGGTGATCTGATTCAATTTGGATACATACCCGAGTACGTTTCTTTCTCAACTGAACTCCGCCATTCGTTTCCTTGTCGTATAAACTGAAGATTCCTATGTAGATTTATCTCTCGATTGCCTTCCGTAACGGCATTGCGACCACTCTCCATTCCTGATATGTTGCGCGTCTTGACCGAGGTTCGAGGTGCGCTTGTGAAGCAATACGAGTCTTTGTTTGCGGGGAGTGGTGTTGAGATCAGGTTCACTAGTGGAGCTTTGCGGTGCGTTCTCATTATTGCTAGTAACGATAAGTCTGGTAGAGAAATGTTATCTAATACGGCCTGTTCGTAATAGGGAGATATGTGAACGGGCACTGGCGAGAGGGATGGGCGCGCGTGGATTGCGGGCGGTAATGGAGAGCGTATTGTTGGATTGCATGTATGATGTTCCGGGATCGGTGAGTTTTATTTTCTCCCTTGCTCTCCCCCACGTTCAAGTTCCACTATTCTCCCGCGGCTCGGATCTCTTATTCCTTGTATCTTTGACGTCGCACTAACAATTTCCCTCAGGGCGTGCGATACGTACTCGTCGACCTCGCCACAGTCAAAGGCGACCGCCCAGCAGGGTATTGGTCCCGCGGTCAAGCAACTCAATTCTACAGCGCGCTAGCAGCCGAAGAGGCGCTTACAGAATCTTCTACGTCACCTCCCGAAGACTCAAAGGTGGATAGAGAAGGGGAGGAGCTAGCTAGGGAGGTTGCCGAGCGGGAGAGGGAGAAGAAGGGACGGAGGCGAGTTAGTGGGGGTGGAGGGATCCCGTGAATGGAGATATGGGAAGTAATGGGACGGTGTATGATATTGGGATTTAATGCTATCTTGCTTTTTATGTTATTGAGTAGTCTGCTTGCAAACTAGAGTGATTCCAAGAAGCGAAGACTCGGGATGATAGAGGGAAAATAGCAGTCGCGAGATGGACAACGTTCACCTGATGCCCCGCACGATAAAGGTTTGTAAATTGCCTTGGTTGGAATACTAATAGGTGAGGTATGCTCAGAACGTGAGGTAGTGTAGATAACAGACGCATCTCGATTCTGGCCGTCTCATCATTGTTTTTGTCTGAGTGCTAGTCACGTTGAATTATACGCATCGTGTCTCAAGCAAAGATATGGTTTGTTTACAGAAATTCAACTTTGTACATCACAGCACACGGTAACGGGTCCCGTGTGTTAGTAAAAACCCGCTACTTTAATAGATTTACCTAATAGGAACGCCAACAATCTGAGATCAGTACCTGAACATAAAGGTAACAACAGGCGACACCCACCGAGATGGGAACGTTTTATAGCACGATAATGAGCTACTCCAATAAATCGAACATTCAGTGTGTGCCTTGAAAGGCTATTTCTCCGCTGAGCTACAGGCCAATGTGAATGTAAGGCACCCAACGCGCAAACTCCTTTATTCCAACGCGGTCTCGCAGGTACGCCGTAGCAAGATGAAGTGCCTTGGCCGCCCTTCGAGCGTCCGGCACCCCATCTTCCAGCAGATGCGCATACACCTTCTCTGCAATCACCGGGGCATCCTGGTCCTTGATCGACCACATCGTAGCAATCACTGACGGATAACCCGCCATGATCATTCCCGCCGCCAAGTGGACTGCCTCCTCCGATAGCTTCTCGTCGCCTGTTGCCGTCTGGCACGCGGAAAGAAACGCCAATTCTGCGTTTGTTATCGACTTGCGAGTGATTGACGCAAGATCAAGCGTGCCGTTGTGGACGTGAAATGCGCTCTTGGTGGGCTCAACCCTGTTCTGTATTGCATGACACGCGAGATGAACCCAGCTGTGTTCTCCCATCTCGCTCAGGATTGCACTTGCCGTTGCCTGCGGTCCATCAAGATGTGTCAAAGGAAGCTGGCCAGCCAAGCGCTTAATTGCAGCAAGCTCCGCAATCGTCCCTGGAAGAGGTGCGCAGCCCGCTGTATCTGCCTGGCTGACTGCTAGAATACCTCGAAACTTGGATGGACCCTGTGGTGACCGGAGAAGTGCGGTGAGACTAGGAGTGTAGGATGAGATGATGTAGTCGAAGATCCTAGCGCTGGGCTGATTATAGCATCCGGCAGCATGAATGGGGAGAAAGCTGAGTGGACCAGTCGCACACCACGTGACATGTGGCAGGTTTTCGATGGAAGCCTCTTTCTGCGAGGCGTGTCAGGATTTTTCTAGGAAGAATAAAGCGCATACACTTACTAAATACCCTAGATGGTCAAGCACAGGCTTTACGACGTGCATCCACAAAGTTGCTAGAACAACGTCGAATTGACTGGGGACATTACGATTAGATAACACGGGTCGTCTCTCTGTATCCTCTCCTCTACATCGAAGGTCTCCACGCGATAGTGTGCCTAGTAGCTGAGCACGTGCTTTGACGGCGTCTTTGAAAGAAAGTGTCAAAAGTGGCACATGTGCGACAGTTGCTGTGTTGGGTTGAAGTACGAGGGCATCGCAGCGACTGTCGTGAACATTGATAACAACAACAGGACCTGATCGGCTTGCGTGGACAAACTCATTCAACCCAATAGGACGAAGAAAGTTTTGGAAACCCGGCAGACAACGAACTTCTACCAAGAGCTGCTCCCACGCTTCCATCTGCCGACGATGCATTTGGGACACCTGCTCTAGTGAATCCGGACCGGGCATGGATGTATCTCCGGGGGATTCCAGGGGACCATGTTGATCAAGGGCATGGGAAATCTTCTTCATCTTGTCTGCCAGCTCCGGACTGGCAGCTGCTAGATCCTCGAGCGGCGTTCGTATCTGCAGCATTTGCCTCCAAATGATAGACCTCCCTTCTTCAAGCCATTCAAGTGCCAGGCTATATGACCCCTGTGTGATAGCTGCTGCAGCGGCCTCTGCTGGAATATCTTGAATTAATATAATATCGCGGTATCGCCGACCAGCAGCAGATCCTAGCCAGACGACCTGAGGCACAAGCTCCATGACCCTTTTAAATCCCTCAAGTGCAGAAGAAGTTTGATACTTGAAACATAGTCTAGCCCAGGCACACGCGGCTAAAAACTTAGGGTAAGGATAACCTGTTGACGACTGGGCTGCTTGTTTGAAACTCTGGAGCGCGAGAACCTGTGATTCTGGGTCGCCAAGACTCGAGAATCGATCTAGGTATGAGTTGCCAAGACCAGTCAACATCATAGGTCGAATTTTGTATCCATCAGGAGTCAATGCAAGTGCCTCCAAGTGAACATTAATAGAGCTGTTTATGTCTTCAACGCGACTCAAACGCTTAAATCGACAGCGGTACGTGACGCCGAGGTTATATAGTCGCATGGGCTTAGACGCATGACCATTCGGGATGAGCTGAACCGCCCGGGTATGAAAATCGATTGCCATCCCAATGTCCTCGTCTTTGCCGAACGCTTCGTATCGAGCCTGATGTGAGTTGCCCAGCAAATCCAGTTGCGACGAGCGCTGCGCATGTCCCTCAGATGTAAGAGAAGCTGCCTGCGTATGATATACAATTGCCCGGTCGATGTCTGCTGGTGTGCCCACATGTTCGAACCTAGTGGTAAAACAGAGACCTAGACTGTTAAGAAGTACGGGCTTGTCCGCGTGTCCGTCTGGCATGAGTACAACGGCCCGACTTTGACACTCAATTGCTTTTTCAAGGTCGCCGAAATCGCCAAGCCGCCACGAGCGTCGCTCATACGAATTCCCAAGGGAACTAAGATGACGAGCCATCCCCGGGTGGCTTTCGGGTGTGAGCAGCACAGCTTCATTTTCAAGAGTAATAGCTTTGTCAAGGTCTTCAATATTCCCTATCTGTTCGAATCGGGAGGCGTACGAAAGTGCAAGGTTGACAAGCAAATTAGCCCGGTCTATGTGTTCGCGGGAGACAAGTAACACCGCTTTGTTCTGGCACTCGATAGCCTTTTCAAGGTGTGATCCGTCGCCCGAGACCTTAAATTGAGAACGATATGAATTTCCTAGGTTGCTGAGCCGAGTAGGAAGATCCGCATGATCTACAGCAGTGAGAGAGACCGCCCTTGTATGGGACTTGATTGCGTTATTAAGATCTTCTATATCACCGGTATGGCCGAACCGGGAGTTTTGAGCGATGCCAAGATTGCTAAGCCAAGAAGCTAGATTTGAGTGTTCTTCTGAGGCAAGCGAGACCGCCCTGGTGAGATTACCAACGGCCTTCTCGACGTCAGAAAACTCTCCTAGACGACTGAATCGGCTCCAATACGAGACGCCAAGATTGGCTAAGGTTGAAGGCCGGCTTGAATGTGCTTCGGAAGTGAGGGATAATGCTCTAGTTAAGTGGAAGATTGCCTGTTCGATATCCTCCAGTGCTCCGAGACGCCCGAACCGAGTAAAGTATGTGGCACCAAGACTGTTCAACATAACAGGCATTCTAGCGTGACTATGAGGAGTGAGCGATATCGCCCGCATGTGGCTTTCGAGGGCCTTTTCAATATCTTCCAGATCGCCTATGCGCTTGAACCGGCTATGATGCGAGATTCCGAGGTCGCTTAGTCGCGTTGCCTTTTCTGGATGTTCGTCAGGGGTTGCCCGGACAGCTTGGGTCTTGTAATCAATAGCCTTTTGGATATCAGGCAACTCTCCTAGGCGGTTGAATCGAGTTTGATGGGCATTGCCTAGGCCTCCAAGCCGAGCAGGTGTGTCTATGTCTCCCTCTGGACTAAGCGATACCGCTTGTCCGAGGAGCTCAAGCGCCTTCTCAATATCTGATACATCGCCAAAGCGATTGGACCGAGCCTCGTAGGCAGCCCCCAGGTTGTTCTTCAAAGTAGGAATCAACTTATGTCCATGGGGCAGAAGCGAAAGCCCCTGAGAGAAGTGGTCGATCGCGTCGTCGATATCGCTCCGTTGGCCAAATGATTTAAATCGACTGTAATGCGAGCCTGCAAGATTAGCGAGGGTGCGAGGCTTGGGTGACTCCTCATCTGAAATCAGATACACCGCCTTGGTTTCAAGTTCGATGGCGGTGTCAACATCTTCGATATCGCCCAAGTAGTGGAATCGTTTGTTGTAAGCGATGCCGAGACCTGTGAGCCTCTCAGGTTGGCTAAGATGTCCTTCTGGGGTGAGTGCTACTGCTTGTTTCTCGTATTCGATCGCCATGTTAATATCTGAAAGCTCGCCAGAAACTCCCGAACGATTACTGTACGCAGTGCCCAGGTTATGCAGAAATGCAGTTTTATGATCTTGTTTGGCCGGAATCAATGAAAGTGCCTCCCTCAGATATGCAATCGCCTTTTCGACGTCCGCTAGCATGCCTGAGCACTGGAATTGAATTAAGTACGACTTTCCAAGATTGTTGCATAAGGCAGGCCTTGCTTTGTCGGCTGGGTTGGTAAGCGCCACCGCCTCGGCGTAGTGCACGATAGACTTTTCAATGTCTGCACGGTCGTCTGTGTGTTCATATCGCGATTGGTAATAGCCCGCTAGAATTCCTAGTAGCGTATATGCGACACTCGGAGCATCACGAACGTGGCAGATTCCAACCTCGAGTAAAACAACAGCTTTGTCCATCCTGAGCGTGTGCTCTTGATAAGTTTCCAAATTCTCTAGATAGTTGTCTAGCAGCTGATAAACGTGTTTAGTTTTGGAGTTTCTTGGAACACAGCTAGCCAACAGATGAACCACGAGATCACTTTCGATAGTTAAGTCAAGTTTCTCTAGTCGCCGATCTAATACCCATGTTTTTTGGCCCCAGTTGTCAAAGAAAATCTGCGCAGCTTTGACAGGTTTTTTGAATAGCTCTTTTGATTTCTTCGATGGAGTTGAATGGAGCCCCTCTTCGTTCGGCTAGAGTCGGCCGGTAAAGAGGCAGTCAATGGTAGGCGTCCAGAGTGTAAGCTAGTTGGTGAAATTTATAATCACAGGTTACAAGTTGAGTTACTTACGCTTCGCTCTGTCATTTGGACCACTCTCACGCGGAAAGATTATAACAAATTCGAAATAGTTTGGCCTTGATGAATTCAAGAGCAACCTCGCGAACTAAGTTTCTCTGCTCAGGGCTGCTACAGGTCAGAAGAGATGCCACTTGGGCTGTTCCACGTACCTGGAGAAGGCAATTACGATGTTATAGCGTGTTACTAAGAGGGGGAGAAGGAATCCTGAGATGCACCTAAATATTTATTAGTTCGCACAGGTGAGAGTCAAGTCGTATGCATCGCAATTCACGGGAAAACTCATCAAAACCTAATCTCAACTCAGCGCTTATCAAAGGACTGAGGTTTCTTCGCAAGTGAGGTGTAACCGCCAACAGGCGGACCAATGAGAATACACCATGAAGTCGTGAGGTCACCGAGCTTTAGAATGCTTCTAAACTTCCGGACATGGATAGGGCGATTGCGGGCTTGGAGTTATGGCCGAGCGGACCATTAGCAGTAGATAACCACGATGGAAATAACAAAGGCGGTGAGAGATAAGATGAATGGGGCAGGCTAGTACATTGGACTGGTGGCGAAGCAAATTTTGAAAGACGATTATTAATGGATAAAATGATACTAGTCATGGAATATCAGGCTGGTCGCAATCTCAAGGGGGCGACGGGGGCCTGGGTCACTCTGGATTTGAAGGTGGAAAGGCTATCGAAATTGGACGATGCGACAATCGCATCCAATTTTCCTATATAGGTTGTAAAATGGTTGGGAGCTTAGGAATATCTGCAGCGCCTTGCGAAATCATTCTTTAGAACGCCGAGGGTCCTTGGAAGTGAAAATGTACTGCATACGCATTTCCGAATCAAGATGTACGAGATATATAACATTTGTAGCCGCCTGTAAGCTTATAAAGCAGTACAAAACCATTACTGTAGCCTGCTGTTTATTTTGTACATTGCTTCGTATTGTGCTGTGACGCAACGGGGACGTGAGATAATGCCGGCAAAGCGAGAGAGAAAAAAAGAACTTGAGACTTACTGTAAACCAACAAATCAACTGCGGCTTCATAAGGCAAGAACTGAAGGACTGTATGCGGATTAATAAAAACCTTAGGTCGTTTGTATAATCATAAATGTATTAGTATGATACCTTAGAGAGCTCCTGAGGACTTTGCGCCTTCGTATCGCTACAATCCGATGTGAATATAAGGCACCCAGCGGGCAAACTCTTTCTCTCCAATCGAGTTTCGCAGATATGTCGTAGCAATGTGTAGCGCCTTGGCTGATTTCCGAGCATCCGCCACTCCACCCTCCAAGAGATGCGCATATACCTTCTCAGCAATCACCGGCGCATCTTGGTCTTTGATCGACCACATCGTAGCAATCACCGACGGGTACCCGGCCATGATCATTCCGGCCGCCAGGTGCACCGCCTCCTCCGACAGTTTCTCGTCCCCCGTTGCCGTCTGGCACGCAGACAGGAAGGCTAGACCAGCTTTCTTTATCGATTTGCGAGTGATCGACGCGAGGTCGAGTGTACCGTTGTGGACGTGGAACGCGCTCTTGGTTGGCTCAAGCGTGTTCTGAATCGCATGGCATGCAAGATGAACCCAGCTATGTTCTTCCATTCCATCAAGTATAGCTGCGGCTGTCGCTTGCGGGCCACTAAGATCGGTAAAAGGGAGCTGGCCTGCCTGGTGCCTGATTGTAGCAAGCTCCGCAACTGTTCCAGGGAGAGGCGAGCAGCCGGCCGTATCAGCCTGGCCGATTGCCAAGATCCCCCGAAACTCGGATGGGCTCGGCGGTGACTTGAGGAGAGCACTGAGACTGGGAGTGTAGGATGAGATGACATAGTCAAAGACCTTAGCGTTGGGCTGATCATAGAGTCCAGCAGCGTGAATAGGGAGAAAGCCGAGTGGACCAGTGGCACACCAAGTAATGTGTGGCAAATCCTCTCCGGGAACTGTTTTCTATGGCACAAGTCAGAGTGATCCGAAAGGTCTTCATTACAAACAGACCTACCAAATAACCTAAATTATCTAGTACAGGTCTGACAATATGGGTCCACAATGTACCCAAAGCACTTTCAAACCGGTTTAGGGTACTTCGACCATTGAAAATGGGGCGCCTTTCGTCCCGGGTTCGTACGTCGGCGTGAATTAAAGATCCCACAAGCTGAGCACGTGCTTTGGTAATAATATTGTGCGAACAGGTGGTTAGGGGGATGTGAACAACGGAATTCGTGTTGGGCAACAGTGCGAGAGCATCGCAGCGGCTTTCGTGGATGTTCACAAAAACCACAGGACCGGATCGAGTTGTGTTCACCAGATTTTTGAGCTTGACGGGATTCATGAAATCTTCGAAACCCGGTAAATTGCGAACTTGTGGTAACAACTGCTCCCATTGCTCCGCATTCCGACGGTGAAGTTGGGACAGCTTTTCGGTTTGAATCGCCGAGCTAGATCCTGATTGGACCGTCTCAAGAGAGCTCGACTGCTCGAGTGAGTATGCAACATTCTTGAGCCTCGTTGCAAGCTCGGGGTTTGCCGTAGCCAACTCTTCAAATGAGCTGCGAAGGTTAAGGAGCTGCTTCCATACAACAGAGCAACCTTCTTCAAGCCATTCAAGTGCTAGGATATACTCCCCCAAAGCGATGGCTGCTGCCGCAGCCTGCATAGCAACACTCCCAACTATAGCGAAGTCTTTGTATCGACGACCAGCGGTAGTTCCTATCCAAACAACCTGGGGTACAAGTTCCATGGCCCGCTTGAACGCTTGGAGTACTGATGATTTTCTGTATGCAGTACACAATTCTGCCCAGCTGCAAGCGCCCATGAACTTCGCACGAGGGTCTCCTGTAGGCGATTCAGCCATTGCTTGAAAGTAATAAATGGAACAAGCTAAAGATTCCGAATCCTTGAGCATTTTGTATCGACCAAGGTGAGATTTGGCGAGGCTATGCAAGAAGATGACCCTTCCTTCATACAATTCTGGCGCAAGGCTTAATGCCTCAGTCTGAAAGGTGATAGCGCTTCCGATGTCCGAAATCTCATCCAGACCCTCAAATCTGCTATAATACGATGCTCCGAGACTATGGAGCCTGGTTGGCCTGGAGGCGTGAGCGTCAGGAGTTAATAGAACTGCCTGGTGTTGAAATTCGATCGCCTTCTCAATGTCCGCAGAATTTCCCGTTCGCTTGTACCGAACTTCGTATGAGCTCCCAAGGTTGTCTAGCCATACCGGTCGATCAGTGTGTATGAGTGACGCTAGCGATATGGCCTCGCACTGGTATTCAATTGCCCGATTGATATCCGAAATAGCCTCTTGGTTTAGAAATCGGGCGCGGTACGAGGCACCAAGGTTAATCAAAAAGGTCGGCCTGTCAGCGTGCTGCCTGGGGACCAGCGACAGTGCTCGCTCTTGAGAGTCGATTGCCTTTTCAATATCTGTGTCTTCTTTTAAACGCTGAAATCGCCTCAGGTAAGAAGACCCCAAGCTCCCAAGGCGTAAAGGCTTAGCGGGATGTCCGTCATTCGTAAACAGAACAGCCTCCTCTTGTAGACTGATAGCTTTATCAATATATTCCAAATGACCCGAATGCTCGAATTGAATCCTATATGACGAACCAAGACTGTCAAGGAAGTTCGCTCTCGCAACATGTCTTTCAGGAGTAAGTGAGATTGCTTTGGATAGGTGGCTGATGGAATTTTCAATATCTTCAAGATGGCCAATATGCTTGAATCGCTCGCGGTAAGTGTAGCCTAAATTGTTAAGACGGGCAGGCAGCTCTGCATGACCCTCGGGAGTGAGGGCAACCGACCGGAGATGGGAGTCAATGGCTGCGTTGAGGTCCCCAACTTCCCCAAAGTGTTTGAAGCGAGCATATTGGGAGATGCCCAGATTATCAACCCAAGCGGCTAGATTTATGTGCCCAGTTGAAGCAAGTGAAACCACTTTGGTGAGGCAGTCGATGGACTTGTTGAGGTCAGAGGGCTCTCTAGTACTTCTGAATCGAGTCATGTATGAAACACCTAGATTTGACAGGCGTGCCAGGCGTGAAGGGTGCCCCTCAGGGGTAAGCGTATGTGCTTGGCTTAGATGGACGATTGCCAGCTCAATGTCCTTAATATCAGCCAGGCGCTCGAATCGACTCTTGTGTATCAGTCCAAGAGAGTTCAGCCTATTTGGCATTTTTTCGTGTCCGGCGGGGGTGAGTGAAACTGCCTGTGTGTGGCATTCGATAGCCCTTTCCATGTCTGCGAGGTCATCTAGATGCTCGAAACGACTGTGATACGAAATTCCCAGATTGGCGAGGTGCGTTGGTTTATCGACGTGTCCGTCCGGCGTCAACAGGGACGCTTGGCTTTTATTGTAAATTGCGCTTTGGAGATCATCCAAAGCCCCAAGACGGTTGTACCGACTTTGAAACGCATTACCGAGACTCAGGAGCCAGGACGGTCGCTCTAGGCTTCCTTCCGGTGTGAGGGACACAGCCTGACCAATAATATCGATTGCACGTTCAATATCTGAAAGGTTTCCAAGACTGTTGAATCGAGCCTCGTACACGTTACCCAGGTTGCCCAGTAGGGATGGCGTAAGTTGATGCGCTTTGGTAGCGCTTGTAACTGCTTGAGTGTGGAAATCAATCGCTTTTTGTAAATCGGAGTGCTCGCCGAGAGATCCGAAGCGACTGTGATACGCGATACCAATGTTGCTCAATTTGAGTGCTCTAGTCGCGTCCTCGGTCGGTATCAGCGCCAACGTAGTTGTAAGGGCCTCAATGGCAATATTGATGTCTTTGATATCGCCTAAGCGTGTAAACCGCCTAAGATGTGCGCCTCCCAGACTCCCGAGCCTCTCGGGCTGACAAGAATGCCCTTCTGGGAGGAGATTTAGTGATTGTGTCACCCATTCGATCGCAAGGTTGATATCGGAAAGTTGCCCGAAATGGTGAAATCGGCGGGAATATGAAAGTGCGAGGTTGTGCAAATACATGGATCTGTCATCGTTATTCAGGGAGACGAGCGAAACCGCTTGACGCTGCGAATCAATGGCCAGATCTATATCTTCCAACTTTCCCGTCTGCTCAAACCGACTCAGGTAGGAGTTACCCAGGTTATGATACAAGGCAGGTCGTGCTTTATCTCCCGCAGTAGTGAACGATATCGCCCGATGGTAAGATTCAACCGCATTCTCAACGTCGGTTAATTGGCCTGTCTTCTGAAACCGCGAATGATAAAAGCCACCCAGCCTCCCTAAGAGGGCGTACGAAAACCCGGGCATATTATGCACCTGACTAGTACCAAACTCAAGCATGTTTATTATTTCGTCAAGCTCGAGGTTTAGCCTCCGAGGGGCATCCAGGCTATCTAGATAGTGGTTAATCTGTCGGTACAGCTCCCTAGTTTCCGAGCCTTTTGGAACCGAGCCTGAAAGTAACCAAACCACATAATCCACTGAATTGTTTAAGTCAAGCTTTTCTCGTCGTCGATCCAGAATCCAAGTCTTAGCCCCCCAGTTATCTAGAAAAACCTGACTAGCCTTAACCGTTTTTTGGAAGAACTGCTGCGCGCGCTTCGAACCCTGCGGTTGACGTTTGTCTTCTATCAGCTGGTTGGAGGTGTCCGGGTGATCAGTTCCGGATGGTTGGGCGTGATAATGGGAAGTAGGATTCTGAGTATTGATGAAGGGTAAGAGATATGCACGATCGCCTTTGGAATGACTCACGCGGGACACGGCATACTCATTGTTTGATAACACAATGGATTGAGCAGAGGAAGTCTGGTCCTATTGTGATTACTAATGAGTAGACATTTGATTTTCGCCAATAGAACTACAAACTGTAGGGTGATCCTCATGATTAAATCTATAACCTTGTCAAACTCTAGAATAACTCCAATGAACATATTCGGCGTACCTCGGTATCTCGGGGGTATCCATGCGATCCTCCATGAATGACATTCCACAGTCAGGTGGTTCGGAATCACCGCAGGCTTCAAAGGGGGCTTCAATTTGCACGTCAGTTAGAACACTTATAAGACCAGCTCGCGGTGGTTTCCACCGGATAGGGCAGTGCGGACCTCCGGAATCAGATGCCAACGCTGATCAGCCTGTGCTTACAACGGGGCGGTGCTACAGGCGGTGCTACGCCCTGCACCTCTGGACACTGCCATCCCGGCTATCTGAGTGAGTCCAGATGAAGCCTAGACTATTATTGTTGGACAATGAGCAAGAATTACAGTACATCACGAGGCCTTGAGACAGCCAAATGTCCGACTCATTCTTGATCTATCGGGGACACCGTTTGGCTTCAACATGTAGACGATATGTGTGCAGAACTCAGTGATAGCCCTGTATTCGAATGAGATTTTTGTGATGGTCAGCTGTGTCTAAAACACGAATAAGTGTTTGTGAGACAAAGCGTGAGACACCTCACGTGTTGATGGATGAAGTAGTAAGATTTAATTCCACCCGAGCACAAGTCAGACAGGAATCCGCACATTGCGGCATACAGGCAGCACAGAGGAGTCGCAGGGCAGAAGCACGGTATGGGGTACACACATAGAAAAGGGCGGTGAGAGAGGTCCAGAACGCAATATGACGCCCATTAAAGGGTCAGTCGGAAACAGGGAAACCGGGGCAGAAGACACAAGAGAAAGAGAGAGAGATAAGTATATATAAACATAAACACGTGTTGACGGACTCTGAGCCAATGAGAGCGCTCAAAAGAGCAAGCACTGGTTTGTTACTTTTGGTCACACTGCAAGCGGCACTCAGTTATCTACTATCCGCCAATATATTTTGGTCCCATATGGCATCCCGGAGTGCCTATACGTTTGATCCGTCCCTGGCCGTCGGATGCGGAGGCACATAGGGTCTTGAATTCTGAATCCACTAGTGCGCAC
>MU132350.1:34365-56479 GCA_015039395.1 Ceratobasidium sp. AG-I | reverse complement strand
GTGCGAGCGCGGGCGCGGGCGCGGGCAGGACCCTTGGAGGTCGAAAGCCCGCCCCCGGGCAGCGGATGCCCGGGTTCCTACCCGGCCGACATCCTTATGCTGCCCCCAAGGGGTAGCCTGCAGCGCGGGGCATCTGCCCTTGATCTGCCCTAGCTGGGGTGTGTTGCGCTCCCACAGGGGAGTACGTGGGTCTCGCCGGCGTGGCTGTCGGCGGGAGGTAACTGAAAGGGTTGGGCGTCATTGGCGTAAATGGCGTCCCAGTACCCCAGTGCTGCCGTGTCCTCAGTGTCGGCCCGGGGACTAGATGCAGCGGCATCTCATGCGGGGCCATCACCGACACTCGTTGGTGATCCGTCGGTATTCCAAACGAGTGGCGGTAAAGCTCCTCGCGTGCTGACCGTCGCCTGCTTGGTACCGGCCCCCTTTGCCGGGGTTCGTCCTCATCTTCTCGCTGGGGTTCCATGAACACCAAATCCGGTAGCTGATCTTCAGGGGCGTCGATAGGCGCCCCACTGGTGGTTTCTTCTTGCCTTGTGGCTTCTGCTTGTTCGCGGCGAGCTGCCGATCGCGATTGATGGACCCCGTGGCGCTGGGATGCTGCGTCCATGTGTGGAGGCCCAAACGATCTCGTTTGCCGCCGGGGGCTGTGGGCCCTTTGCGAGTTGGCTACAGCCAGCAGGGCGCTCTCCGCGTCTGCCGGTGTGGCTTGTTGCTGATTACCACCAGGTTGGGTGGTAGTGAGAAACTGTGCAAACAACTCCTCCATTCGGAGGAGCGTGGCGGACTGCTCCGTTAGCGCAGGACCAAACATGTCGGCCACGATCTGTCGCGTGGCCTGGAGGAACTCCAAGTCCAGATACTCCCTCTGGCCTTCTTCATCGTCCGAATGTTCAGCAATCGACTCATGAGAGTCGTACGCCGCACCGTCATCGTCATCCGGTAGCTCAGCGTCCCTAGACGGATAGTACTCCGTCTGGTCGCCAACCGTGTCTGCCGGGATAGTTGGCGACATAATCCGGATCACCGGGGGGCTAACGGTCCGCGCGCTGGGCGGGCCGGCTCGTTGTTGTCCCCAGCCACGATGTCCTTCTTGCCCACCAGCAGCTGAGGTATTCGGCTGCGGGTACACAAAGAACAATGGCCTGCGGTTTGTAGCTGGCGTCCCCGCAGCAGTCGGAGAGTAGTACACACTCGACCCTTGGCTTGGGCGCGGTGTGCCTGCTGTGGAAGACACACGCACGGGAATTGATGATGTGCGCATGGGCACACCACCTCCCGATGGCCGGCCAAGCAGCCGACGGTCGTGCCAATTGCCTCGCGGTTGTCGCAGGTTGGTATTGGCGTTTTGGTTGCTCATTAGCGAGCGTTGAGAAAAATTTTCACGTACTTTGGAATTTTATGGAAAATTTTGCCGTTCAGTCAGCGAGTGTCGTATAGACATCAAAAAAGTGAAAGGACTCTATTCCTCAGATAGGTTGTCTTAGTCTTCGGGCAGCGCGTAGCTATGCCCGGCGTTGGACGTGTTGTAAGATCTCAATTGAACAGTGAAGTATAAAAGAACAAGGAGACTAAGACATAAAATTCGCGCATATATATATCATGGTTAGCGTCATGTGACCAGGTCACATGACCCGCCTCCTTACAATATCCGGGTTGCATGATGAGCTTCAGATATAAAACTAATGTACCATTGACTGGGTAATATACACATATTTTATATTTGATAGAGGGAAGTCCATGGCCACAGGTCCTCGCAAGAGCACTCTTGTGCAGGCACACGGGGGGGTACGCGAGTATGTGCGGGAACAACAGCGCTTAAACACCCGTATCCCGCACATTCCCACCGGGAAACCCGCGCTGACTCACGGAAACCAGCACCTGCGCCCGCTGCTCACAGTGCGGGAATTGCCGGTTTTTTTGCCTGCAAACGCGGGAATTCCTGCCCAACAGCCTTACCCCACAAGCTCTCCCTACAACCTGTCTCCCCCTCCCCTATGTTATATCTCGCACTTATACTCCATTACGATAGCCATATGCAATGTCAATAGCTCGTTCGACTCGCGCGCCCCGTCCGCATCGAATGGTACCTTTTGCGAACGCCTACGACGCTTCTCCGCGGAGCGACCACCTCAATGGTATGGCATCTCCCCCATCTTGTATATTGCACTTTGCTAGCCCGTCTCAGCAGCTATGCGCTATGTCAGCAGCTCGTTCGACTCGCGCACCCCGTCCACATTGAATGATACCTTCGGCAAATGCCTACATCATTTCCCGCAGAGGAATTAGCTTGATGGTATGTCACCTCCCCCATTTTGTGACAAATGCTATATAGTAACCCTTGATGTGAGCATGCAGGAATGCTCGCACAACAGCCTTATTTGGACGCGTTCCCGCTCGTGCGCTTTGGGCAGCTCAATGTCACCACCGCCTTTTTCTGCTGCTGGGGCTTGACAACAAAATTCCAGAGCTTGGTCAAGACTGCGGGGACAACGACTCGATATCAAGCTCAATCTCATTGTTGGACTGCAATAATGTTGCATCCCTGGATCAACCCCCTTGATTTTATTCCCTTATTGTCGAATTTATCCGGCGCCTATCGGAACAGTTCCTAGGTCACATGATCCTGGCGCCTGTTACCTAATCCCCTGGAGTTCCCTCGGAGTTACTAAGACAAGACATCGCTTCCCTAATATTCTGTCTCTATGGTTTCCACTTAGCAATGGACGCTTCTGACTTCTTATCGCACCATTGTACATCCCTTTATCTATCGCACCATTGTTAGTATACACTTCTTATTTGTATTAGAGTACTATATATACAGCAGGATTTCAACTGAGAAGACTCAAGTCGAAATACCTTGCCATTCCCCCACTACTACCTAGGTCCCTCTGCACCATTGCTAGGAACTAGTCCTTGGGTATATACACCCTCCACAATCCATCGCTCCATAGCAGCTACCAAACCCTTTCCAATACTCTAAGTCACACCTCCCATTCAGGGGTCGCGACAAATAAAGGGTTAGTATAGATTGGGCATCATCTTGACAGAATGCTTATGTTTTAGAGGTCAGGCATGCCCTCGTGTTGTAACCCACCGGACTTTTCTTCTTTTTTTTGTGTGTGTCTTTCTCTCGTCTAAGGCCTGGCCTTTGACTCGTTCGAACACGGACTAGTGGCTTACAACGCTTGACCACAAACGCTCCTTTGGACTTTACACACAGACCACGCCTCATGGTGACTCTAGCGTTTCACCTTGCGCTTCTCTGCGCTCTTACTGGTAGATGGACTTTCACATGTACTTACGAGGCTGTACGCCTCCTGTGTATAAAAGAAGGGTGAGCAAGCCTGGGATCTCCAGCTTGCTCTACCTCGTCAATCTCCCCTCATAGGTGTGAAGGCAGGACAGTACTATAAGTGACGGCTTTAGCGCATCACTTGTACCATCCTCCAACACTCTTAAGATAAGAGACAACGTCGTACTTAGCTATCTCAACACTTCGGGTTTAGCCCTCAACACCGTATCCCTTTAGTCCATCGTCAGGACTAAGGGCTTGTAGAACGCCACTTGATAGTTCAACAACACACGTTGAGACACACCTAAGTCAAGCCAAGAGGGCTGTGACATTGTAGAGCAAGCTTTACGCTATCTCGTGGCTACCAACCAAATCCGCCACCTTCGCAGCCAAGACTAAGCTGGAACTGTGGGGATACGTCGACACCATCATAGGTGAAATACCAGTGCACTACGTTCGCACCAAGGACAACAACTACTTTATTGTTCAACTCAACGGCGAATACGTGATCGCCAACAACGAGATCGAACTAGTATACATCCTCAACCCCGACTGTATCTACTCACTCAAGACAACTACAAATGTCACGAACATCCAGCAATATACAGGGCGCTGGGAGTAGAAGAAACAATGAACGAGCCACGAGAGCCGACACACGAACAGGACCCGAACGCATGAATGAGGGTATAGGCAACAGCCGACCCCAATCAAGGGCCTCAGAAGACAACCGGGATATAACCGAAGAAGTACCACAACCAATCCCACCAACAGAACAACCAGTAATCTCCACAGTCCCTACAACTCCAGAACCAGTAGCATCTAGTTCCAGACGCACTGTCCCAGGAGGACTCCCCTCTTTTGAGGTCTCAGGGGAACAAGGACAAGGAGAACAGTCAGAACCCACCATAAGGCAACCAACACCTGGAAGACCCGTACGACTACCAGACTTTGGAATAAGAAACAGGGCGGCGACAGTAGGACCAGAAGAAGAAGAAGTGATTGGAGCAACCTCGCGCATCATACCAGACCCTGATGAGACCTATGCAAGACATCCTCTCACCGGAACACTCGTACGATCATCACAAGGGAGCGTAATGAGCCAACGATCCATGCCCCCAACACCCAATACAGGAATGACTGTGAGCTCAATCACAGGGTTCGCACAACCACCATCAGTAGTTGGAACAGAGATTGAACGACGCTCTGAAACAAACGATGCAGCACGAGCACGAAGGATGGAGGCCGAAACACGCGCTCTCATACGAGAAGAAGCAGAACACGTCATACGACCACTACAAGAACAGATAGCTGTACGAACCCTCCCCATAGCCGAGATCGGACAAACCACAAGGGTACTAGTACAATCCAACAACACCATACTTGAACAGATCAGGGGTATCAACAACCGAATGGACCGCATGGGGGACGAAAACAGGGAAATAGAGCGCAACAATCGCGCTAACACCACCAATCTCTACCAAGCAGGGTTAGATATCCGTACCAATACCAACAGCATCCGAGCAGTGCAGGAACAACTTTGAAATCTGGCCAATATACCTGACAGCATGGATCGCATACGCAACACACAAGCCGTAATGACCAATGATCTTGGAAATCTACGACAAATGATGGAGCAACAAAACCGACAGCTCGCTAACATCTTTGAAACACTACAAGGCATTGACAACCGCATCCCGGTACCAGAAGACGATGCACAAAGTCTCAGCTCCATCACCTCAGTCAGCTTACAGGGCTTTGAGGACGAAATACCTGATCAAACCCAATCTTCACATAGGGGACGACAAGCACCCCCACATCGTCCTCGATTCCGTTCTCCTGGCCCCCCATCAGAGCCCGACTCCTCTCGATCATCCAGTCGAGAACGTAGCCCAGTTAGGCCCAGGAGGGATCGTCATAGGGAACGGAGGAACGAAAGGAGAAGAAGCTGAAGCCGAAGTCATAGTCCTGCAATTCCCCGTGAAGCACAAATCAAAAAACCAGAACCCTTCAAAGGAAAACGAGGGAAGGATGCGGATCACTTCATGCTGCAAATGGAGATCTACTTTCATAGTCATGGACAGGCCTTTGCCGACGACCACCGAAAAATCTCTACCTTTCTCCTCAACATCAAGGACCAAGGAAGTGGTTGGGCAAGGGTTCGGTTACAACGAGTAAACAACGAAGACTGGACAGGGGAGTTACTTTCCTGGCAGATCTTCCGGCTGGCATTCTTGAAACACTTTGGAGAAGTCATGCGAGAAGAAAAAGCTGGAGAACGACTAGATCGCCTTCGCCAAACCAAGTCCGCTAGCGATTACGTCACCCTGTTCCAAGAAATCGCCGAAGAACTCCTCGACAACGAAGCATCCCTTATCAGGAAATTCAAGAAAGGTCTCAAGGATAATGTCCGCCAAGCTGCAGTACAAGCCGCAATTCATAGTAGGGTAGACATCTGGACGATCCAAGACTGGTATGACTTTGCCATTCGAACCGACACTATACTGTTTGAAGCAAACAGGGAGACTAATCGTGACAATCGCGATAATCACAAAGGACGAACTGAACAAGGCAAGGCGGCAACTACCGAAACCGGTAAAGCATCAGGATCAAACACAGAACACAAACGACGGGACAAAGACAGTCCCAACTGGGTGCCCACAGAAGTAACCGAACGACGCAAGAAGGAAGGGAAGTGCATCAAGTGCGGTAAAACCGGTCATCGAATCCCCACTTGTAAATCCAAGGAATGGGTACAGGAGAAGGATGAAAAGAAGGACTACAAAGGGAAAGCCGCAGAAACCGGGCACATCAGCGAGGAAGAAGGAGCAAATGAGGAAGAATCCTCTACGGAGTCGGAAAACTAGAACGACAGCCTGAATCCATGTCAGTACCTGTCCCAGAACCTTCAAAGAAGCATGTATACCAGCTAAAGACCTCTAATAACAACTCGACTTGGTACACAAACTTTGAAGGAATCATGGACCCTGTAAAAACCCTCATCGACTCTGGCTCCTCAAGAAACTTCATCAACATCACGTTTGCACGACGACACTCCATACCCTTAATCGAACTCCAACATCACCGTGCCGTAATAGGCATTGACGGTCAGAAAATAGAGGACAAAATACGCTTCAGAGCCACCATCACTTTCACACTTCAAGGACAAAAGTTCAAACAACGTTTCTACGCAATCCCGTTGGGGGACACGGAAGCAATACTCGGAATGGAGTGGCTAAAAGAAACCAACCCGGACATCAACTGGAAGATAGGGGAACTTCAATGGAGAAGAAACAAGAAACAGACAACAGGAAAAAAGGCAACAACACCTGAGGAACCTGAAATCCCCAAGGAATTCCAGAACTTCTCACAAGTATTCAGTGAAGTACACTTCAAGGAACTACCACCACACAGAGGCGAATTTGACTGTGCAATCAATCTGAAAGAAAACGCACAAATACCACGAGCAGCACGACCTATCCCTATGTCGAAAACCCTCTCACAGGAAGTAGTACAACACATCAAGGAGGAAAAGGCAGATCACAAGATCAGGGACTCGGAATCCCCAACTGCAGCTGCATGCTTCTATGTGCCAAAGAAGGATGGAAGTCGACGAATGGTGATTGATTACAGAGCCATCAATGAAGTCACTATCAGCGACAAATTCCCCATACCTCTTCAGGACAATCTTTTGGAGAAACTACGTGACGCTAAGATTTTCTCAAAGCTGGATCTTAGAAGAGGGTACAACAACATCCGAATCAAGGAAGGAGATGAATGGAAGACAGCGTTCAGAACCAAGGATGGGCTCTACAAATACCTGGTCATGCCCTTCGGACTCAAGAACGCACCAGCATGCTTTCAACGATTCATGAATCATATCTTCAGGGACATGATTGACATCTTTGTCATTGTGTACCTGGATGATATCCTGATCTACTCCCAGAACAAGGAAGAACACACAAAACATGTACAACAGGTACTACAACGCCTACAAGATAATCACCTCTTCCTCAAAATCAAGAAGTGTAGCTTCTATGTTACAACCGTCACATACGTAGGAATTGTCGTCACGCCAGAAGGCATCTCCATGGAGAAAGACAAGATCAAGGACATACAGGAATGGAAGGAGCCCAAGACGGTCAAGCAAGTACAAGCCTTCCTAGGGTTTGCTAACTTCTACAGGCGGTTTGTGCCGGACTTCAGCCGAATAGTCAAGCCCCTTACGTCGCTCACTCAGAAAGAAAAGAAATGGACCTGGGGCAAGGAAGAACAAGAGGCGTTCGACAAGGTCAAAGAGGAAATCACAAAAGATCCAGTTCTCATACATCCAGATCCTAGCAAACCCTACTACCTGGAAACCGACGCATCAGGAGTAGCCATGGGAGCTATCCTCAGCCAGAAAGGAAGCGATGGCTATCTTCACCCAATTGCCTTCCTATCCAAAAGTTTCACCAAGCCACAAATGAACTACGACACACATGACAAGGAGCTTCTTGCCATCATCACAGCATGGCATCACTGGCGCCTATTCCTGGAACTCACAGAACAACCGGTCATTGTCTACACCGATCACAGGAACCTGGAATACTGGAAGACTGCTAAGGAGTTTAAGCGAAGACACTCCAGATGGTACGGCGAAATTGCGTCCTTCAATTTCCATGTTGTCTACAGGGCTGGGAAGCTTTCAGATAAACCAGATGCATTGTCGCGACGAAGCGATCACCTCGACATCCCGAAGGAGCACCAAACCATGATTGCCGCCGAACGCTTTATTGGGTTTAGGGCAGAGGACAACTTGGATATCGTCTCAGCAATCCAGGAGGCTCAGGGAGACGACGAGTCCATGGAAATGCTCATATCAAGCGTACAAAGAAAGAAGGAACTTCCCCCGTCCATCAGGAAACAATACAGCAAATATGAATGGAAGGAGAACCTCCTATGGTTCGAAGGAAGAATCCTCGTGCCGAACAGTGACGAAATCAAGCTGACGCTGTTAGAACACTATCATGATGAACCAACAGCCGGGCACCAAGGGATTGACAAGACCCTGAACGCACTGTCAAGACGCTACTATTGGGCAGGCATCAAGAACTCCGTAACCGGGTTTGTGAACTCATGCGAGATATGCCAGAGAAGTAAAGGACACAAACAGGCAACACCTGGGAAGAACATGGGCATCCCTGACCGACCATGGGAGGAGATCAACTACGACTTCATCGTGAAACTGCCTATCTCCGACGGATTTGACAGCATCCTGGTAGTGGTGGACAGGTTCTCGTGACAAGCACATTTCATCCCCTGTCTAGAAACTACCAATGCAGAAGAACTTGCCGAGATATTTATCAGGGAGGTATGGAAGCACCACGGGCTTCCTGGAAAGACCATATCCGATCGCGGCAGTACGTTCAACAGCAACTTCCTGAAGGCACTGTATCAGAAGCTTAACATCAACCCTGCATTCTCAACCGCTTACCACCCGGAAACCAACGGACTAGCGGAGAGAACCAACTAGTGGCTCGAGGGATATCTGCGGAGCTTCTGCAATTACGAGCAGAATGACTGGGCGAGGTGGCTTCCCATTGCCGAGTTCTGCCACAACAACCAGGAGAATAAGGCCACAGGGAAGACGGCTTTTGAAGCAGTATACGGAATGCATCCACGGTGGGACATGACCGGGATCGACACCAATGTTCCTGAAGCAAACTCCATGGAACAACACATGAGAGAAGTATGGGAGGAGGCAAAGGCTTCTATGGAATACCATCAGAAAGCGGAAGAGGGTATCCGATCAGAATACGAAGTGGGACAAAAAGTCTGGCTTGTGACATCCAACATCAAGACTAGAAGGCCCGCCAAGAAGCTGGACGCGAAGAAGATAGGACCATTCCAGATAACCGAAAAGATTTCATCCCACGCCTATCGACTGGAGCTTCCCCAGACAATGAAGATCCACAACGTGTTCCACATCAACCTTCTCACGCCCTTCAAAGAAGACGATACATTCCATCGCAGACAGGTAGCTCCGCCGCCGGTCATAACGGAAGAAGGCGAGGAAGAATATGAAGTGGAGAAGATAGTGTCATGGGAGCAAAAGAACAAAGGAAGGAAGAAGGGACTGTTCTACCAAGTCCGATGGAAGGGATATGGCCCGGAGGAAGATACCATGGAACGTGCCGAAAAAATAGCGGACCTTGACGACGTGATGAGGCAATTCCTAGCGGATAATCCTTCCGCTCCTACACCAAAAAACTACCTGCAACCTTCTACAACATCTATAAAAGAGCAGGGCAAGACTGCTTCAACCGATATCAGCGAAGTCACCTTCTCTACCCAGCCTCACCAGCTACTTCCAACTCCAGCCCAAACAACCAAGCCAACCAGTAAGCCATGGCCAGCGCCAGCTCCTGGTTCCCCATTGACCACCCCGCCTTCAAACAGACCACTCAACCAGCCATGTCGACCTTCTCCAAGTTCGCCCTTGCCACCGAACTCTCAGCCGCGGCCAACACGGCCAAACTCCAGTATCTCGAGGCCCGCGAGCGCGGCAAAGACATCAAGCCAGCCCAGGACCGGTCGTTCGCCAACTCCTACCACCTGGCCCAACAGATCGACCCAAGCGCAGTACTCGAGTACATACCGCGCATTGAACGCGATCGTCTTACCTGGATGAGGACGGAGGGCGCGTGGGGGGATGTATGGAGAGTCCAGCACCCAGTAAAGGGGACGCTGGAGTGGGTGGGGGAGGATACGCCACCTCTGACAGGGAGTGAGGAGGCGTGGTGGGTGAAGCACTTTGTGTGCAGGGGGTACATAGCAGATACGGTACATAGGGTGGTAGTAGAGTCAAGGCGGAGGATAGCGGAGACGGCGGAGGTAGTATGGGAAAACGAGCAGTTCAACGTCTCATGGGAGATGGTTGGGCGGTGGCTCCGGGATAAGGGAGAGGAATGGAAGGCGCAAGTGCCTGCCACATATGCGGGCGCTATCACTGAGCGGGACGAGGAGGAGGTCTGGTGCCTCCTCATGGCAAAAGAGATGGATAGGGACCAGTTCAAGGAATGGTTGGACCAGCGTGCGTGGGACAACGCCCAACGGACCCTGGACGAGGATATGGAGCACTTGAGGGTACAGATGGAGGAAGAGGCGGAGGCACTGCGAAAGGCCAACGAATATCGCCCCCAGCATGTGGGCCATGAGGAGTGGGACCTGTACAGTGTCCGCAACCAGCGCGCTCGAGCTGAGCTCAAGGCGAAAGAACGGGAGGCCGCCAGGCAGGTGGAGGAGGAAGTCCAGGAGGCAATGGCGCTAGGTATTAGCGCCGCCACAGTGAACAAGGTTGTCCAGAGCGTGGGACTAAAAAAGGAGGACATGGCCCAGATCCGCAGGGCTTTCATAGCGAAAAGGGCGAGCGAGGCCCGGCTAGAGCTGGCCAGCGAGGACGGCACAATCTCTGAGGACGAGCCAATGGCTGAACCATCCGACAACGACTGGGTGCGCTTCAAGACCTTCCGCACTAGCAACGTGGTGGCCGAATACGCCCTCAAGGCCCTCCGCGACTAGGCATGTGCCCCTTCCCCTTAGGGTAGATCGTCTGTCGCCTGTGTTGCCTTGCTGTTCTGTCTTTTTGTAATAGCCTGTTTAATAAGTTTTTGTTTCTGTCCTTCGGGACTTACTCTTTCTTTCCTTTGTGTTTTGTGTGCCCTTTAGCTCCGCTACCGGACACTTTTGGGGGGGTAATGTTGTAACCCACCGGACTTTTCTTCTTTTTTTTGTGTGTGTCTTTCTCTCGTCTAAGGCCTGGCCTTTGACTCGTTCGAACACGGACTAGTGGCTTACAACGCTTGACCACAAACGCTCCTTTGGACTTTACACACAGACCACGCCTCATGGTGACTCTAGCGTTTCACCTTGCGCTTCTCTGCGCTCTTACTGGTAGATGGACTTTCACATGTACTTACGAGGCTGTACGCCTCCTGTGTATAAAAGAAGGGTGAGCAAGCCTGGGATCTCCAGCTTGCTCTACCTCGTCAATCTCCCCTCATAGGTGTGAAGGCAGGACAGTACTATAAGTGACGGCTTTAGCGCATCACTTGTACCATCCTCCAACACTCTTAAGATAAGAGACAACGTCGTACTTAGCTATCTCAACACTTCGGGTTTAGCCCTCAACACCGTATCCCTTTAGTCCATCGTCAGGACTAAGGGCTTGTAGAACGCCACTTGATAGTTCAACAACACACGTCGAGACACACCTAAGTCAAGCCAAGAGGGCTGTGACACCTCGTAGATTATCTGGATGACCATCTCGAGCTTATCGCCATTGAGGGACTTGATCGTGGTTGAGAGTTCCTTCTTCTGCTCAAACGACATCGTCAGAATGCTCCTCTTGGTATCCAAGCCTGCGCCGTTCTTGCTCTTCTTGTTCGAGGTCGGGGTCTTTGCGGGCGTGGGCTTAGCTGCAGCAGGCCTCACACAACTCAGACTGGGAGCAGGGGTGTACGGTGGTGCGTAGCTCTCCGAAGGCTTCTTGACCGGCTTCTTTGGAGGGGGGATAGGGGCCTTATTCTCCTTGGGAGGAGGGGCGGGAGGCTGCTTAACCTTTAGGTTGTTCTTCTTTTTGGCCTTGAGCATGGCAAGGCTATACTTCATTGTCTTGATTTGAGTCTCCATCAGAGCAATGGCCACTAAAAAATAAACAAACGGTTGCAGGAGATTATGTCAGGAAAAGAATAGGTAGGGCGGCTGACAGTCGGTGCCCTCACCAGTGTGTTTGTCCTTGCTGCTATTGGACTCTTTGTTGTCATCCGGGGTGAGCTGTCAAAGCGGCGGTAGGTTCTTCCACTTCTCCCTGAAGACGCAGTCCATCTCCAGTCTAGCAGAGTGGACAGCAGTTCCAGAAGGGTTGAAGATCTGGCAATCCTTCACCATCAGACAGAAGTCGTTGTTGAAGGCCATCGCATTGGGGTATTCACCATTGTCAAGCTTGCAGCGCATGGTCGCAAGGTCCATGGGGTGGCTGACAATCCTGTAATAGTTCGGCACGTACGCCGCATCCGTTATGTGTTAGCGCGAGAAAAATGATTGCTGGTTGCCGGACTGACCCACTGGCTTGTAGAAAGGCCCCGCAGTCTGATACAGCGACTTCTTGTTGAAGTCCAAGAGGATCTTCATACAGGAGCAGAGGTGCTCGGCGGTACGATTGTTGCGCCCCAGGCCACGGTTCTTCCTCTTTCAAGCACACTTGTTGTTGGCTGGAGCATCCGAGTAGGGAAGGTCCTTGGGCGGCAGTGGATGAATTTTGCGCTTGGGCCAGGCAACTGGAGAGGGATAGTCGTCTGGGGTGTTGCAACGAATCATGGTACTGATGTGGACTGGCGGCCAGGAGGAGGGACCAACGACTTTTTGGGTTGAGGAGGGGATTCATAACAGGGGGTGGGCTTGACCTAGGGCTTGTTAGCCTAGCCAACAATGAAACACGAGCAACTCACCTCTTCGTCAGTCAGGGGGCATCTGCTTGAGCTGCCTGTCAAGAATGTCCTTGTGCTTGTGCTCGCAGTTGCAGTTGTGTGCTATGTGCACCATGGTTAGACAAACAAGGTGATCAATAAATATTAGACATACGCCTTCACGTTCCAGTCGTGGTAAAGCGGACACTGAGTCAAGGGATGTATATGTTGTAAGCAGACTGTCGAGAGGGTTATCAGGACTGCGAGAAATTACTTACTTTTGGTACTTCACCGCCCGCAGGGAACGCCAATGCCCAATCAAGCCAAAAATATGATGGTTGTAGTAATGGTTCAAGTAGAAGTATTGACAGTCTTTGAGTAGGTTGCGCGTGGTGTTGAGACGGACATCAGGTTCAAGTCTTCGGAAGTTGGGTGCAAGATGGCAGGTGGCAGCAATGTTGTGGATAGAATAGATAGCAGATTGCCGTTTACCTTCAAGCAAGGTATATGAGGTTTCATTGAGACGGTGAAAGGAGTTAACTGTGGTCGAGAAGGGGTTGAACAAGTCGGCGTAGATGAGTGGATGCGGGCAAAGCCACGCAAGGTCCGGAGGAAGGGAGAAAATTACCCTAATGTGGATTGCGCGAAAACCTTTTGGGCGTTGGTTATGAGCGAAGTGTTGAATATGTGAAAAAAAAGGGAAACTTACCATCTAGACCGAACACATCTTCACGGTACCTCACCAAGACAACGTCGAAAGCTTTGTCGCGGTGAGCTGCGTGTGGTCGTGCGCAAACCATGTTGTGCTTCACACATTCCAGATCGAAAGGGAGGGGTTTGTGTTGAAGGTATAGTCGGTACCAGACGGGGAAGTAGTGATAGAGGGTTGGGAGGAAATTTTTATCGATGTAGTGCCAAGTCTTGTGGGCCTTCAGGTATGAGTGGAGAGCAGACATGAAGTTGTGGGCACCATGCGTGGCGACGACGTTGTCGCCTCTGACTCGGCCAGCGGTTGGTTCGGCGGCAATCAACAAAGTAGGATCTGGGTACACAACATGTTGATCTAAATTTGATGGGGTCTTCCTGACCTTTGCCAACTGGACTTTCGCCCCCTCAGCCTCCTCATCATCATTGTTGTCTCGTATCTGTGTCTCCATGTTGGTATTTGCGAGATTGCCGCTGTCACCACAGCCACTTCCTAGAAGAGTTGGCAGACTGGGGTCGGGCTCGCGACGCATGGTACCCTTGTCCACCTCATTGTAAACTACTCAGGTTTAAAGATGTTGCACGAGCAACCCGCAATGCCCGCACCAATATGAAAAAGGGTCCTGGGAACCTTTTTTCATATTGGTGTGGGCATTGCGGGTTGCTCGTGCAACATCCTTACTCGGGTTCGGCGCATTCGTCTTCTCCCATTGTCGACAACACCACACCACTCGTTCATATAGGTACATTGAATCTGCAATGCCTCATACCGTTGCATGAATGTAACCATTTGTGATGTCGGTTTGACTTTATTAAACGCCCGCCATGGTTGCTTCGTGCAGTCAATATGCAGACGTTCTGGGGCTTCTGTACAATAATTATCTGGCGTCCCCATCTCGCAAATGGAGTCGGAGTAATGAGAGAGCATATGGAGCTTTGGAATTTGATTGAACCGTGAGTTACCCTCGAATATTCCCTCTCAAATAATGACATTTTTATAACCATGTAGCTCGGCTAGGGTTTCCTCCAATTGACGTACGTCCTCGCTAGTCATTAGGGACAAGTGTGCGCGATACGAAAACTCCAAGATTGCCTGTGTGAGTCCGACCAAGTCCGGGTTGCGCTTCTTCGATTGCTGGCCAGCCACAACTGGTAAGAGTTGCTTCACTACCTCTCGGCTCTCACGCCCCGTCCACTGTCCCTTCAATTTACTAATGCCTTTTCCAAAGTGACCCATACCCTCCGCTTGGGGCATCGCTATATAGCACTGGTTGACAAAGCGCTTCCCTAGCAGGATGTGTACCTATTTTATGATATGGGTCTTCACCATCCCTTGGTGGATCTGATGGAGCACGTCAGGCATGATCGATGCAGCAAAGTCCACATAGGGTAAGTTTGCCCACCACGGCCACCACGGCTTGAGTCCTAACTCCTCAAGTTCCCCTAGGTCCCGATTTTTGAAGTATCAAGCTAGCGCTTCCAGCGTATCCCGATTGCGTCGTGCGCGCGCTTGCCTGGGGTAGTCCCCTCAACCCGGCCCTAGCTGTTCGCATTTCGGACATGCTCCCTCCTCCACGCAGGCCACCATACAGTGCTCCGGCCAATCGCCAATCACGCCCGCCACAATCGGGTAGCAGTGCCAGTACCGACCATCGGCACACACCGTCTCAACGCCCTCCTTGGACGCCTTGCGCAGCAATGCGGTCACAACTTCCATGGCATGATGTGTCAATTGGTTCTTCAGCTGGGCCTTCTCGTCAGCAGTGGAGTGCTCGGAATCCTTGACAGGTAAGTATGCAAGGAGAACCATTGCCTTGTACGACGGTTTCCGCCGAACTGACTTATCAATATTTCCACTAGTCAAATACACTGGATAGGCCTCTTGCCCGCCCGACATCACTGACAAGCGTGTCCGGTCCGACGCAATGATCAAGGGGAGAATGATCCCGTACCTATCTCGGATGTGGGACTACGCCGGTGAGTTGTATTACCTAACATACTTGAATGACTGGCGCTTACTTGAATTCACCACCACCAATCTCCGGTCCATGGGTTGTTGTACACTCAGCTCCAGCAGTCTTCGGTCGTCCAAAGGCACTCAGGTACATAGTGCATGAAATCCTTGTACGCTGGGTTGGCTACCAGTTCAAGTGCAATATCAACAATATTCTGGGTGAAAAGGTAAGATACCTTCACCTCCTGATTAGGAAGTATTGTGCTAATCTCGTAGATGCTCCAGGCGGGCCCATGGGGCAGTTTATCAATATCTTCCATCAAGGCTCGGTTTGTTCCCCAGGGTGTTCAGCCGACGTACTGTTGCTCCAGTAAGTACTACAACTCGTTAAATAACTAGCGCAACTCACTAAGTTGCTATTTAGGTGCTCATCCCGTCCCGCGGCCGTCAAACCAGCCGTCATTAGGAGTTCGGCCGTCCTAAAATGACCAGGGTTTCCAAGGTTGCCAAGATTGGCCATATACATGTCCAGATTGGGTGTACAATATATTTTGTTGTTAATAGGCGCGCAGGCCAAGGGATCGGGATACCGCTCAAATAACAGCCTCCTTTGACTATCATAAAGGAGAACAGGTTTTTCGCCAGCGCCATGAAGCAACAGTATCGTTTATTATCCATCGGAAGTGTTGACACACAGGCGTGTTGGTTTGGGCTGAAGACTCAGGTGAGTGCTTCGATTAAATTATAGTTTAGATTGTGGAGCTCACACACCAGTGGGTCTAGTGTATTCATGTTAGTTAGCATTTTGTGCGCTTGCAGGAGCCTGATTGGTCTTCTCTGTCACAACCTCTTCTAAGATGTTGCAAACGTGCAGAAAACTGGCAGCGGCAAACGTATCAGGTGGCAGGGACAAGAAAATTAGGGATGTCGTGCGAGCAACCCGCAATGCCCGCACCAATACAAAATAGGGTCCTGGGAACCCTGTTTTGTATTGGTGCGGGCACTGCGGGTTGCTCGCACGACATCCTTAAAGAAAATAGACAAATGAGTCTAGCGGAGATACTGGCGACGGCGATAAGATAGCTGGATAAAGAGGCTTGAAAGCCAGATATAGAAAAGGGTAAAGGACGAGTGTAGAGCAAGCTGGGTAAACCAGGCTTGCTCAGGCTCCAATATATAGACAAAGGGCGTATAGCCCGAACAAAACAAGAGTGTACATTGAGTCAGACTCGCACAGCATAATGCATGTGGCGAGTCATACAAAACGAGGCAGCGTCTGACGAGCGCGCAGCGCTCGTCAGACAAAGAAAAGCACAGACTACAGAAATGACTCAGGTCATGAGCCACAAGAAAACATACAAGCCACAAGAAACAGGGTGGGTCATGACAGGGAAGGCCGGGCACCACACCTCAAATCCCGTCACATTGCCATGATATATAGCTCATTAAATGCACATAAATCAGAGGATTCCAAATACATATATTACATGCTGCTAATCAATTTCTAATTCATTGAAGACAAGCAAATATGTCACAGCCCTCTTGGCTTGACTTTTTAGGTGTGTCTCAATGTGAGTTGTTGAACTATCAAGTGGTGTGCTACAAGCTCTTAGTCCTAGCAATGGACTCAAGAGATACGATGTGGAGAGCTAAACCCGAGGTGTTGAGGTAGCTAAGTACAACAATGTCTCTTATCTTAAGAGTGTTGGAGGATGGTAAAAGTGATGCGCTAAAGCCGTCACTTATAGTACTGTCCTGCCTTCACACCTATGAGGGGAGATTGACAAGGTAGAGCAAGCTGGAGATCCCAGGCTTGCTCACCCTTCTTTTATACACAGGAGGTGTACAGCCTTCTACATACATGTGAAACACCATCTACCAGTAAGAGTGCACAGAAGCGCAAGGTGAAACGCGAGAGTCACCATGAGGCGTGGTCTGTGCGTGAAGTCCAAAGGAGTGTTTGTGGTCAGGTGTTGTAAGCCACAAGTCTGTGTCCAAAAGAGTCAAAGGCCAGGCCATAGACGAAAGAAAGACACACAAGAAAGAAAAGAGTTCGGTGGGTTACAACAAAATACTGCCCCAGGATATACAAAATGCATACGCAGGCCAGGTACAGACATCTTGGGCCCGGCATGAGCTCATAGCATATATCCAAGCAGTTGTATCAATATATCTACCAAGATTCAGCCAAATCCAATCATGAGAAGCTCCTTAACTCTTGCTCAAGCCTCAGAATACCCCTATTCCCCCCTTCAGTCTTGTTTCTCACCAAGTAGACACACTCTGATCTGGTCACTGGTTAAGACACATTAAAGTATGTCATATTTACATAATGGCATATTCTTTCATCTGCTGAGGCACTCCAAGTATGTACATTCCATATAACCATTCACTAGGGGGGAACTATAGAGACCCCTGCTTACACTATAGACATGATGATATGATCATAAATATAAAATGAGCAATACCCTAGACCTATGCAGAAATGAATTCTGAGTAGAATGTACTCATTGAAATCTCCTCAATCATCCTCACTTAAGCCCCAGACTGCATTTAATGCTGGTTTTCCCCCCTTGAAGCACTGATTCCCCCTGTTTAGTGTCTTCCTGAGGTCGGATTGTGCTAATAGTTTGTATAAGGCATCTACTAGCATGTGTGCAATGATCCCGCACAAGGGAGCCGCATGTACACGGTGAAATTCCTTAGTAGGTGTGGCGCATTTTCAGGGGTAAATATCCCCCAGCAGGAATTCCCACTTTTCTTTATCCTAGTACTTTCTTATGAGGTCATGTGTTACATGGTTGGAAAGTGGTGAATCTCCTCTATTTAATGGTATACATAACATCTAATTGTGATGGGGTTTGTGGTTTGTCCAATCTTGAGAATAGTGCTAGTAACTGTCTACATGAAGACTTGCTATGCGGGAGGGCTTGAGTGGGTGGCAAATTGTGAAATAAATTGCATTACATATTTCAGTATGTGACGCATATATCCAGGAGTTTTCGCGGGAATTGGCGGGCATTTGAGCGCTTAGTGGCAGGATTCCCGGGGAATCCCGCCGAGAATTTGACCAATTTTGGCCATGCCCGCGCTCCTGCTCCCTGCCTGCACCCGGGAGTTGCGGGAATTTTCGCCCGCAGCACCGGGAATTCCCGGGTGCTGGTCTCCCGGGCGACATCCTTAGCTACAACCCAGGTTAAATTCCCCTGACGTTTACCAGTAAATATGATTGCTGGGTTTTCCTTGACGCCACACACATAGAACCACCGAGAAACAAAGAATGTGTGAAAAGAGTGTTATATCAAACTAAAGCTGGACAATATCTCAGAAAAACGACAGGCGCCGTAGGAGACATCGCGGAGTTTAGATCCCCATATGAATGTACGGCACCCATCGCACAAACTCCTTCTCCCCAATCCGATCACGCAAAGCAGTCACCGCTGCATGCAAGGCCCTAGCCACACGCCCGTCATCTAGCTTCCCATCTTTGGCCAGCTGGCCATATACGATATCTGCGACAAGAGGCGCGTCGCTGTCCATGATGGACCACATCGTAGCGATGATACTCCGGTACCCCGCGACAAGCATACCAGCTGCGAGATGGATCGCCTCGTCAGGTGACTTGGCATCGCCGGTTGCGGTTTGGCACGCAGACAAGAACGCAAGACCTTTATTCTGTAAAGATCGTTTCATGATGTCTGCGAGGCTTAAACCCCGGTCGTATAGGTGAAAGCAGCTCTCAAGTGGCTGGTTGAGGTTCTGTGAAGCATGACATGCGAAGTGCACCGAGTTGAACTGCTCCATGGCGTCGAGTACTGCGTCGGTTGTTGCCTCGTTTCTTTCAAGTTGTAGATATGGAAGCTCTGCCGCGTGTCGTTTAATGTGAGCAAGCTCTTGCTTGGTGGCGGGGAGCGTCGCCTCTTGACTGACTGCTAATATTGCACCTAGCTCGAAGGAACACGATTCTGAAGGCAGCAACGAGCTGAGTGTAGGGACATACGATGATACCGCGTATGTAACGAGGTTGTTTCCCGTCTGATCGTAACAGCCTGCAGCGTGAATGGGCAGCATCGCCAGCGCACCGGTCGTACACCAAGTGATATGCGGGAGACGGACCACAGGTGGCTTTTCCTGTGTCGGATGCGTTCGTTAATTAGACCGGAGTGTCAGGAGCCCGACGAGCTTACAGTACATCCCAGGGAGTCAAGCACAGGCTTGACAATGTTGTGCCAGAGCGTGGACAGGATGCTCTCAAACGAGTCCTTCGCTTTCCTTGGACTGACGCAAGGTCGTCGTTCTGGTTGACCTCTCAAAGTATACCCTTGCATCTGGCGTTGCATCTCCACCACTTTGGTATCCGAAACATCAGGTAGGGAGACGTGCATTATATCAACAGTTTGGGGACGCAGAATGAGAGCATCGCATCGAGAGGTATGCACGTTGACAACAACAACAAATCCAGATCGTGCGGCAGACAGAAGCTCAGCAACTCGCCTTGGACGCAGCAAGTCGTGAAAGCTAGGTATCTTTCGAGCGCGGTCGAGTAGTTGTTCGTAGTGCTCTGCTTGACGACGGTGCTGTTGAGCAGCAGCTTCCAACCTGTGTGTGTCATCAAACAGAGAGGCTGACGAGGACCGCGAGCCAGCATGCTCGAGAGCTATTGCAGCATTTCGAAGGCTTGTTGCGAGTTCTGGATCCACTGTGGATAAATTGTCGAACTGATTGCGGAGTTGGAGTGTCTGGCTCCAGACAATCGAGCGACCAGCCTCGAGCCACTCGAGTGCAAGTCCATACTCTCGTGCCGAGATTGCAACTGCAGCAGCCTCGACAGCCAAGTCACCTATCGAGTAGATATCTCCATAACGATGGCTAACAGTGGAACCGATCCAGACGATCCTAGGTATCATGTCCATAGTCCACTGATATGCTGAGAGAGAGGAAGAGGGATCGAAATCAACGCTCAGCCTTGCCCATTTTCTTGAAGCCCTGAACCTTGCTCCTGATTCACCGGTGGGGCAATGAGCAGCCAATCGTAGGGATTCTAGGACGGGGCCAATGTCTGCAAGGCCACCAAGGTGCTCAAATCGACAAAGTTGCGAGTTGCCGAGGTTGCTGAGCCTGCCTGGCTTGTCTGCATGACCATCTGGAGTGAGCAGCACCGCCTGGGAGTGGCATGCGATTGCCCTGTCTACGTCTGCTACTTGTCCTAGGTGCTTAAATCGACAATGGTGCGAGTTGCCGAGGTTGTTGAGCGCGCCTGGCTTGTTTGCATGACCATCTGGAGTGAGCAGCACCGCCTGAGAATGGCATGTGATTCCCCTGTCTACGTCTGCCAGGTCTCCTAGGTGCTGAAATCGACGAAGGTGCGAGCTGCCGAGGTTGTTGAGTGTGTGTGGCTTGTTTGCATGACCATCTGGAGTGAGCAGCACCGCCTGGGAATGGCATGTGATTGCCCTGTCAATGTCTGCTGGGTGTCCTAGGTGCTCAAATCGATAAAGGTGCGAGCTGCCGAGGTTGCCGAGCATGGCTGGCTTGTCTGAATGACCATCTGGAGTGAGTAGCACCGCCTGGGACTGGCATGTGATTGCCCTCTCTATGTCTGCCAGGTCTCCTAGGTGCTGAAATCGACTCTGGTGCGAGTTGCCGAGGCTGTTGAGCCTGCCCGGCTTGTTTGCATGACCATCTGGAGTGAGCATCACCGCCTGGGACTGGCATGTGATTGCCCTGTCTATGTCTGCTAGGTCTCCTATGTGGTGAAATCGACTCTGGTGCGAGTCGCTGAGGTTGCTGAGCCAGCCTGGCTTGTTTGCATGACCATCTCGAGTGAGCAGTAACGCATGGGAATGGTATGCGATTGCCCTGTCCATGTCTGCTAGGTCTCCTAGATGCTCAAATCGACTCTGGTGCGAGTTGCCGAGGTTGCTGAGCCAGCCTGGCTTGTCTGCATGACCATCTGGAGTGAGCAGCACCGCCTGGGACTGGCATGCGATTGCCCTGTCTATGTCTGCTAGGTCTCCTATGTGGTGAAATCGACTCTTGTGCGAGCCGCCGAGGCCGCTGAGCATGCCTGGCCTGTTTGCATGACCATCTGGAGTGAGCAGCACCGCCTGGGACTGGCATGTGATTGCCCTGTCTATGTCTGCCAGGTCTCCTAGGTGCTGAAATCGACAAAGGTGCGAGTTGCCGAGGCCGCTGAGCATGACTGGCTTGTCTGCGTGACCATCTGGAGTGAGCATCACCGCCTGGGACTGGCATGTGATTGCCCTGTCTATGTCTGCCAGGTCTCCTAGGTGCTGAAATCGACTCTGGTGCGAGTTACCGAGGTTGCTGAGCCAGGCTGGCTTGTCTGCATGACCATCTGGAGTGAGCATCACCGCCTGGGACTGGCATGCGATTGCCCTGTCTATGTCTGCTAGGTCTCCTAAATGCTCAAATCGACTGTGGTGCGAGCTGCCGAGGCCGCTGAGCATGCCTGGCCTGTTTGCATGACCATCTGGAGTGAGCAGCACCGCCTGGGACTGGCATGCGATTGCCCTCTCTGTGTCTGCTACGTCTCCTAGGTGCTGAAATCGATAAAGGTGCGAGCTGCCGAGGTTGCTGAGCATGGCTGGCTTGTCTGAACGACCATCTGGAGTGAGCAGCACCGCCTGGGAATGGCATGTGATTGCCCTGTCTATGTCTGCCAGGTCTCCTAGGTGCTTAAATCGACTCTGGTGC
>MU132350.1:0-22730 GCA_015039395.1 Ceratobasidium sp. AG-I | reverse complement strand
CAATCACCCCACCTTTGGGGGGACCTGGCTGGGTCCCCCAGCCTGTCCCCTTCCCCTTCATCATTCACAAGTCAGCCTTCAGGTGGGTTGTGACACTTATGTAATCGCTGACCACTCCGTAGGTGTGGGGAGTTGTCTGCGACAACGCATCGAACAATGGGAAGATGATGACCCAGTTACAGAAATTCGGCCTGGCACGACTCGAAGGACCCGCTTTGCGGGTTCACTGTGTCTTACATGTCTACAATTTGGCCGCTAAGGTATGTTTGCTAGTGCGATGTTTGTTTGTGCTATCTGATGACCAATCATTCTCGCCCCAAGGCTATCACTCTCCCATTCCGCAAGAAACGCGCCGAACTCGAACTGAAGAAGAAGTCCAAGGAAAAGGATGCGGTAACCGCGGAGGAGAGCGACGAGGAGGATGAGGATGAGGGGTTCGAAAAATTAGATCCAGACGAGGTGAGTAAAAACACCGTCAAATTCCCAGGTGATTTGCTCACTTACGCTGCAGGACAATCCTGAGGACGATGGTCTTGCGCTATCGATGATGCTAGACGAAGTGGGCGACGAGGAGATAGAGCTACCTGATATTATTTCAGGATCAGCAGAGGACGACGAACTTCGCTGTGTCACAAAAGTGTTATTTAAAGTGAGTGGGCTGTTTAACTAATACAAACATTTAGCTAACATATTCAATACTTGTAGGTTTCTAGGGAGGCTCGTCGCCTGCGTTACAACCCAGGTGCAAGGCGGGATTTTAAGGACTCGTGTGAGCTATGCAAGGTCCCAACCCCACACAACATCCGACGCGATGTCCAAATCCGTTGGAACTTGACTTCACTATCATTAAAGGACACCGATCGGACGTGGGATGGAACGTAAGTCTAGATCATACATCTATGTACAGGCACGCTCGCTAACTATACCACAGGTGTCACTATCAGCAGAATTTCAAGCACATGCCACGCGAGGAGCGGTTCCGCCCCGAGGATCGCCAGGCAGTCCGAGGGTTATTGACCGTATTAGAGGTACGAGTACATTTATTCTCACAATTTCTATCACTTACGTGTGTCCATAGCCGCTCGAGGTGGCCACTCTAGCCATGTCGAAGGCCGACGTTCCCCTGCTGGCTGACGTGATTGTGCAATACGACGCGCTCAACGAGCAATATGGCAAAATTTGCCACGACCAGAAGCTCCCACTCTACCTCCGCCACGCAGCCGATCGCGCGCAGACCGTGCTTAACCGGTACTACGAGAAAACGGATGAATCATCGCTATACCGGCTTGCGCTGTGTAAGTCCGTGCCGTACAAATATATTGATTGAATAGCTAATCGTTATTTACAGTGCTGCACCCGTCGATGCGCGTGCAGTATCTCTCAGCCGCGGGCTGGCAACCAGATTGGATCAGCAGTGCAGTCGAAATCGCCGAGACTTGCTGGCGTACACACTACAAGCTGGCACACTTCAACGAGGCAACGTCAACCACGGAGGCGACTGGAAGCGCACCATCATTCGCTTTCTCGGTAAGCTAAGTAGCCAATTAATTGAATAATAAATTTGCTAACCAGTTTCCATGTAGTCCTACATGGACCGGGTCTTGTCAAAGCTCGACAAAGAGGAGACGGCGACCATGTCGCCGATTGATGCATTCGTGAACGGTGAGTTCGCGCACGCTCCGCTCTCACAGGGTACTCAATTTTTGTACAGCCAAGCCCGTGTTTAACATTGTTGGCGGCAAGCGCGCCGCGCTCAACCCACTTGCCTGGTGGCACGGGCAGCGCGCAGTCGGGAACGAGGAGAATGGCCTCACGCAGATGGCATTGGATGTGCTGAGCACCCCCGGTACATGTGTCCCTCTCCCAGAATGCCATTTACTCATTTATTCACTAGCAGCGAGTGTTGACGTCGAACGCGCATTTTTGTTTGCCGGATCCATCGTGAGCAAGCGGCGACACAACCTGTCGCTGGGCACGATCCAAGCCACAGCCTCCCTCGGCTCGTACTCCAAGTCGGGCAGGGTAAAGGTGGGCACACTGGCACTGCCGTTGCGTGGGAAGGAGAAGGCTAAACCCCTGGCTGCTTAGATACATTCTTGCACAACTTACTGTACTTTTGACTCGAGAATAAATATATTGTTGATCTAATTTGTGAACATCAAGAAAGTTACTGCGGGAAACTTGAGCAAAAATTGCGGAAACTTCGCCGAAGTTTTGCGGGAATAGCGGCGCTTATAGCGCGGGAATTTGCGAGTATGCTTGGTGGGAACTTGTCCGCGGCGGCACGATCTCGCTTCGGCTTCGGCTTCGGCATCGCCAAAATTTGCCAAAATTTTGGCTGCCGGAATCCGGCGCTTCCGCGTGCCGAAATTTCGGCCCGACATGCTTATCTGGAATCATAGGCAATCACATTACCCTTCCATACGAAGCACGAGAAGCTTGACAAGGCTAAAGGGGTTACTGGGGATGACAACGAAGACGATGACACAGCGCAATACCAGCAAGACGTGAGTAATTCCAATATTATTTAACTATTTAATAGAAGCTGTTCTAGTCCAACGATCCCGATGTTGACTGCCATGATGACAGGTCGGATGTGTCGCAAATGCTAATGGCCATCGACGAGGACAATGAATTGTTTCTTGAGATCGACTTACCCCCAATGGAAAAAGGATTGCCCGGCAAGCTGGAGCAATCACGTGTGGCAAAGACCCTGTACAAGGTAACTTCATTTCCTTCCTCACCAACACCGCTCACACGTTGTTTACAGGCGGCAAAACTTGCACACCGTCTACGCTACACGCCCGCAGCTAGAGAGGAATTCAAGCGCGTCTGCGTTGAAGAAGGATTATTGGGTCCCCACAATGTGAGACGCGACGTGCAAACACGTTGGAATTCGACAAACGACATGCTGGAGGACATTGAACACCTCTGGCCCGCCGTGTAAGCTCATTTAGTCCATATGTAGTTGTATCCCCTTATATTTCTTGTAGGATCGAGTTCCAAAAGACGTCGCACTGGGTCCCACACAATTTGGTATTTGCTTGGGAGTGAAAAGCTATCCAAGCGTTGCTCACGACGCTCAATGTATGTACAAATGAGCTTTACTCCGTTCGGGCTAATGGTTACTTATAATGCTCTAGCCCCTCCAGATTGTCACCGAGATTCTATCTCAAGCCGGCATCCCAATGTTAGCCGATATCATTGGGCATTACGATGCGTTTGACGCTGAGTATGCCGAAATGTGCAACGACCAAACCCTTCCACCATACCAGTGACATGCTGCCAACCGTGGCTGCATCTTGTTCAACAAGTATTACCAGAAGACCAATGAGTCGGAAATGTATTGGCTCACAACACATAAGTCCATTTTTTATTTGCTAGTGTAATTGCTTATGATTTTTAACTGGTTTTATAGTTCTCTACCCTTCGATGCGCAAGATGTATTTTATTGCCTCCGGCTGGGAAGCCGACTGGATTACAACCGCAGTTGAGATAGCCGAGTGCTGCTGGCGTAGACACTACCAATGTGTCGCGTCGCCCGAAGCTGTAACACCTGCCACGTCCCAGTTTGCATACTCTTAGGTTAGTTTTGTTATGTACTTGCAAACTCTTATTCTAACTCCAAATTAGGGCTTCCTCGGGAAGATGTACACGTCGATCGGCGCAGCCAAAGTGGCCACAGTTTGCCCTGTACAGGAATTCGTCAACGGTGAGCTATACTTCCTGATGTTTCGTACATTTTCTAACCACGTCATAACAGCCGAGCCTTTAGTGGAAAAGGGCCTGGATGAGGAGCCGATTATGTATGACCCATTGGCGTGGTGGTACTGTCAGCAGTCAGCTGGACAAGAGCGCGATGGGCTGACCCAGATGGCGATTGACGTATTGAGCATGCCTGGTGAGTTTTATTTGACTAAATTATTATTCTAAATGATGCTGACACTCCACAGCATCTATCGTAGATGTTGAGCGAGCTTTCTCGTTTGCTGGTTCAATTTTCATGAGGCGCCGGCATAGTCTGCCGTCGTACACTGTGCAAGCCACCGCGTCACTGGGCGCGTACTCAAGGGCTGGCCTTGTGAGGCCTGGGATTCTTGCGCTGCCCCCTCGGGGCCCTGCACAGGCGAAGGATAAAGGGAGGGGCAAAGCTAAGCCTACGGACTAATGTGCGTATCACACAGCTTTTATTTTGATCCTCGTGCCTCGCTCTCCATTTGCTCGTAGAGTGCTTCCTGTTAACTCACACGCATCCTTATTCTTCTCATCACTTGCATTTCCCGTAGTGTTATAAACGACTTCATTACACATTCTACGGGCTCCGCCCTTCACTGTCTGTGTAGCTTGGGTTCACGTGACCCTGTCTGAGTTCATGCCCGCATGCGGGCGCAATCGCCGGCACTGGTTGGGCATTTTGGCCCCGGTTGCCCGCGTGCAGGTGCGGGAAAGGCGGGAAATGCTCGCACGACTGCCTTAGATGAGTGTCTCGAGAAACTTGTCCTCCTGTGCATCCCGGATCATGGACACAATATCTGATGCAAGTTCCGCCTTAAACCCGATAAATCTCTCCTCCTCCAACATGACTTGTTTCGGGTTCGGTATGTCCACGTGGTTGCTTCGTCTGGATAGGGCATCAGGTTTATCAGACATTTTCCCGGGTCGGTAGACAATGTGGAAGTTAAACAAGGTGATGAACTAGTACCATCGAGCATGTCTTCTGTTGAATTCCCTGGCGTCCTTCCAATACTCAACTCAAGATTACGATGGTCAGTGTAAACTGTGATGGGGTGTTCCGTGTACTCAAGGAATAGTCTCCAATGTTTGAATGCCACCAGGATGGCCATAAGCTCCTTGTCGTGCATATCGTAGTTCTGTTGGGCCGCATTGAAGCTTTGCAACATAAATGCAATTGTGTCACAACCCAAAGTGGGGAGTGAATGCTAGGTGTGGATGGGTGTTTACAACAGGGGCAAGGCACTCTTGGACAATTACAGTCGCTATAAACCCAGCTAACTTGTGACTCTTTGGGGGAATTGACAAGGCGAAAGTGTTCTGGCTTTCCAGAGACACTGAGCCTGTTCTTTTTATACATTCTCAAGCCTAGGTATGTACAAACAAGCACAACAATGAGTCACATAGCAATGGAAGAAAAGAAGAGTCCGTAAATATTGCAGAAGCATTAGTAATGATGTGTAAGCCATGGAACGTGCCAAGGCGGCATTGCTCATAGGCTCCGAGGTCACATGACACAGAAAGTAGCCGTACAAGGTTGGGAAAAATAGTAGAAAATACAGAAGAATTGGGGCGTGCCTGTAAGGATCACGACAGATTGGGTGATAGTATTCATCCGCCTGCTTCTGACTGAGCACGGCTCCCATGGCTACTCCAGAGGCGTCGGTTTCGAGTATGTATGGTAAGCTGGGGTTTGGGTGCACTAACACGGGATCTTTCGTTATTTCCGCCTTGATTCCCTCGAACACTTGTTGCTTTTCTCCCCACTCCCAAGGCACATCCTTTCCTGTGAGCGATGTTAAGGGTTTGGCAATCAAGCTGAAATTCCGAACAAAACGTCGACAGAAGTTCGCAAAGCCCAGGAATGCCTGCAACTCCTTGATTTTCCGCGGTGCCTTCCATTCCAAGACCGCCTTTATCTTCTCTTTCTCCATTGACACCCCTTCCGGACTGACAACAATGCCGATGTAGGTGACACTAGTGATGTAGAAGTGGCACTTCAACAACTTCAGGAACAAGTGGTTTTCCTGCAGACGTTTTAAGACTTCTCGGACATGCTTTGTGTGTTCTTCACGGTTTTTTGAATAGATGAGGATGTCGTTGAGATAGACCACCACGTATACATGGATTAAATCCCTAAAGAGGTGATTCATGAATCTCTGAAAGATGGCAGGAGCGTTTTTGAGCCTGAACGGCATGACCATATATTCGTAAAAGTCGTTTTTGTTGCGGAATGCAGTCTTCCATCCGTCCCCTTTCTTTGTGCGTATGTTATAGAAACCTTGTCTGAGGTCCAGCTTCGAGTAAATCTTGGGCTCCCAAACTTTTTCCAGAAGGTCGACTTGTGAGGGTAGGGGAAACTGGTTGCTTTTGGTGATTTCGTTGATCTTTTGGTAATCCGTAACTAGTCTACTCCCCCCATCCACCTTTGGGACAGAGAAAACTTCAGCTGCAACCTTGAACGTAGAGGGGCGCAGCTTCCCCTAAGGATGTCGGGCGAGCAGTTCCCGCAATTCCCGCACTCGCACGCGGGAATCCGGCGCCAAAATTCCAATCCCGCGCTCGCGCTCGCGCCCGCATGCGGGAATTGCAAGAATTTGCGGGCAACCCGCACCGCTCGCATCAATGCGGATCCTGGCAGGTAACGCGAGCATTCCCGCGTGCTCTCATGCCTGCAGCATGTCTGTAGGAGTCGCAACAGGGGTGTTAGTGTGCGAAGGGGAAAATGACTGACCTCAAAACCCATCACAATTGTGTGATTAAGTGCTCATTAAATGCGCATAGATCAGTGGACTCTGAATGTGCTTTTACACTAGCGGAATTAATTTATTTTGCCACATAAAACCACACAATACGCTCCAGGGATAATCCACAACTATCGCAGATCTCAATGGGGTTAGACAGTACATTTTATTATGCATTTGAACTTGCGATTCTATGCTAGGAGGTATCTAGAGTATATGTAGCAAGTTTGAAAGCAATCCCATGAGCAGAAAGGAAGATATGTGAATAAGGGGGAAATCCTACCCCGATCCCCCTACTCTTACAATGGCAGCAGGACTAAGCATTTCTAGACAAATGTAAATCCTGGAGAATATTAAGCATATCTGAAAACCTCACTGTGCTAAGAATCTCACTCATAGCAGATCCTGATTCATGTGAACTGGTCTGTCCTAAGTTCCAAGTGTTCCATATACTCTGAACACATTCCCCTTGGATGATTCACAAGGTCTGAGTATTATCTGTGTTTAAAACAAGCGAAATATTGTAAGACAGCATTCTGAGCATAATGTACTCATTGGAATTCTCTCTAACATCCCCAGTTCTACTGTACAACACAATCTGTGGCAGTTTTTACCCCTATTCACACTATTTCCCCTATTTGAGTTCTTTCTAGTCACCCAATGAAGCTGAGAACATGTATATAGGGTGTCATAAGATACTATAAGATGCTCTGCACAAGGGAGCAGAGTTTCCCTGGTGGGACTCCTTAGTGCTTGTGGCGCTTTTCAGGGGTAATTTCCCCTCAGAGATAGATTCGGTATTTCTCCCCCAGAATAATTTATCGCAGACATGTGTAATACATATTCTGAGAGCTGCGAATTTTGCGCATTTTATGAGCCTAAAATCAGAAGAATGTGACGGGTATTTGGTACACTGATTCTCCTCAGCGTGCACACTTTGAGCCCCCTGGGCAGTAAAGTTGCACGCATTCGCGCGTTTACTGATCAATCTGCCCGCAGATTTTTGCGGGCATATGCGGGAACCCTGGCGCTTAAGTGCGGGTTGCCCGCCAAGCATTTGCGGGTTTCCCGCGCCGAAATCTCCATGCTGGCGCCCGCGCTCACTGCTTGCACGCGGGTATTTGTGGGTATTTGTGCCCGCAAATGCGAGCATTCCCGCACGCAGGTTGCTTGCGCAACATCCCTAGCTTCCCCTGTTCTACCTGTGCCTTGAGCTCTTTGGCAAACTTGAGGGCATTATTGATGGACATAGGAAAGGGTCTGGCAGGCCAGGGTAGTACAGCGTCCTCCTTGAAGTCTATCGCACAGTCAAACCCTTCCCGGTGTGGGGGTAATGCGGCAAACAGTTGTTCGTCGAAAACATCCTTGAAGTCTAGGAACTCGGCAGGAATCTTGGGATTGGGCTTGGTAGCAGCGGCTCGGCCTGTCGGTGTCTCCTCAGGGAAAGCAATAGTAAGGGTGTCCCATTGGATGATTGGCCTGGTATCCTTGAGCCAGGACATTCCCAGAATTGCGTGGACATCTCCGAGCAGCATCACATAGAACCTTTGTTTGAAAGTGTGACTGGCGATTTCGATGGGCAAAACGGCTTTGTGCGTGATGGCGTTTTTGATTTCCTTTCCATCAATAGCTATGACAGAACATGTTTTCTGGAGCAGGATAAGGGGAATGTTGTTTGTTTTTGCGAAGTGCAAGTCGAGAAAGTTATGGTATGAGCCTGAATCGATGAGGGTTTTGATATTTTCCGTGATTCCTTCGACCGTTGTATACCAGATGGGGGCACTATTTCACATTTTTAGTGTCGCATCCTTGGATCAACCCCTCTGCATTTATTCCTATTTTCTCGAATTTATTCGGCGCCTATCGAAACAGTTCCAGTGTCACATGACCTTGGCGCCTATGACTTAGCGGTTCAAGGGACCTTCGGAGTATCCTCGGGATTACTAAGGCTGTGTTACGCTTCTCTCATTTACGGACTCTATTGTGCTAGCTTACCTACGGACACTTCTCGCTTCTTATCATTCCATTGTATATTCCTTTATGACTCGTACCATTGTTCTCACATGCTTCTTATTTGTATTTGACTAGTATATATACAAGCAGGTTTTCGACTGAGAAGACTCAAGTCGAAATACCTTGTCGATTCCCCAATTACAGTACCAGCTATAGTAAAGGGCTTAAGAGCATTTACTGTTGAGAACTAAGTAAGGAGCACGTAAGTGTACTGTCCGGAACCCTTGAGTTCACTCCACCATTACATAAGTCACTCCCACCTTGGGTCGTGACATTTAGGTAGTATACAAGGTTTTTGGAACTTTGGGCGTGGTCTGACATGGAGGCAGAGGGCCCTAAGCGTTTTCCGATTCGGAGATTTCTCCTTCGACTTCCTCGATTGTTCCTTGTTTTCCCGATGTAGTCTTGGGGGGTGTATCTGTTGCTGAGATAGTAGTCTGGGCACTCGGTTTTCTGATGTTTGTTACTGCCGCATCGATAGCATCAGTGCTCCTTGTTGCGTAGGGCGATTTCTTGTTCAGATACCCAATCTTTGGTTCTGAATCGTTTTGGCTTCTTTTTGTCCTCCGTGTTGGCAGTCCTCCCTGAGAACGTCCTTCTGCTGGAGCTGGCCTCTGTCCCTTCCTTCCTTCGTATAATATGTCGTCTGTTTTGACGGTGTGTTTGATCCATTCGTCTAGTGACATAGCAGTAGTGTCTATTCCAGACAGCAAGAGTTTGAGAAGTTCGTTCTGGACGTGCAACTTTAGGTTACGGACATACACACCGATAAGCTGTTGTTCTGGCCAGTTAAGTTCTTGCGCAATGATCCGGAAGTCAGTAGTGTATTGCTGTGCTGACCCTTTTTGGGTGAGTTCCTGGATGTTGTTTATGGCTTTGTTGCGTTTGTTTGGGTTGCCAAATGCGGTATTGAAGGCTCGATGCATGGCTTCCCAGGATGCCAGGGGCCCGGTCCAATCGTCTGCTTGGACCCGTTGTAGGAGTGACTTAGCCCCAGTTGAACCACTGGTTCCCTCCTTCATGGTTGAGAGGAGTCTCTTGATTCTTTGTCTGTCGTTGTTATAGATTGTGGGATATTCGTCGAAAAACATTTCGAGGCATAGCATAAAGGTTTCTGCCTCGCTCCCCTTTTTTCCAATAATAGGGTCAGGGCATTTCTGCCTGGCGTCTTTTGGGGTGTGGATCTCTTCGTCCTCTTATCTTGGGAGTAGTCTTCGCGGGGATGGAACCCTCTGTATGGGGCTGGGTCAGCGAGGAGAGGACATCCTCCTAGCCGAACGTTGTGATTCCGGACGCAGGATGTTTCTTTGGGTGGAGTGTCCTTGGGGGTTGAAACCTCCCTGCGCCTGTAGTTGTTCGTGTAGTCCCCCTACTTCTTCCTGTATGAGAATGTTAAGGTTTGCTAGTCGCTTGTTGAAGTGGTACATGTTGTCCAGTATTTGTTGTATATCCTCCCCTTGTTCCTGTTGGACCCGCTGTATGTTTTGGATATGATTGTGTAACCCGCAAATCTGATTGTTGACATATCCTATCTCCGTGCGGGTTTGTTGACCGTTTCCCCTGATGAGGGTAAGCTCGTTGTTGGCGTTCTGCTCGATTTCGCTTAGTCGGGCAATGCGGTCCATGGCCTCCACTACTATGCGTTGTACGTTCTGTATGGAGCGGTTGGTTTCTGCGAGGGGGAGAAGCCTGGCACCCAACTCCTGGCATAGGTTGTCCTCTATTTGCCTAAGCATGAAGGCGTAAAGGTTCACATTCCCTTGTTCTCCTTGTGGTGGGACAAAAACCAAGGTTCGTTGTGAGGGGGGTTTGACGTGGGAGTGCACCCGGCTGTTACCAAAACTAGGGACCGACGGCGGGATGTCAAGAATGGTGGGTGAGCACAGGCTCATGACACTTTGTGCTGAAGCCGTGGTGGGTGGTCAGACCATGCATGCCCCTGGATAACCCCTTATGGGACAATTGATCTGAGTACCTGTTAAAGGGTGGATAGCAACAGCTGATCCCTCGCTCGATGGTGGTAAGTCTATGTGGGAGGGTTGGGTGAATACCGGTACTGGTCGTTGGGCTGGACAGGGCAAGTTCGGCAGAACAGACATATCTCCTGGTTCTGGTTGGTGTATGGTTGGTTCGTCAGGGTCGGTCACAACTTCCAGTGTGGTCCGGTGGCTAGGGCCGGCTTGGTCTGGGGACGTGTTGTACACTCCTGGGACAATTAGTGGAGGAATGATCCTTTGAGCGGTGGGCGATGCGATGGGGCCTGAGTCAACCCGGGTGATTGCGATTTCTGGTGTTTGGGTGGACTGTGCGCGAGAAGCAGTTAGATACTGTTCGTTTATGTGTTCCAGTCTCGTTTGTAGGGAGTGCCGGCTAGCGCGAGATGGTTGTTGGCAGGAGGTGGACATGAGTTGGGAGTCACACCACAAGATAAGAGCAATAAGCAGAGCGTGCCACGAGATACAGAAAAAGCTTGCTCTACAATGTCACAACCTCTTCTAAGATGTTGTGGACGTATAATAGACTGTCGAAGGCAGACGTATCGGGTGGCAGGGACGAGCGATTTAGTCAAATGAGTTTAAACAGAGATGCTGGCAAAGGCGATAAGACAGCTAAGCTGAATAACTGGCGAGTGATAACTGAGTGTCTTGAAGGCCAGATAGAAAAGGGTAAATGACGAGTGTAGAGCAAGCTGGGTATACCAGGCTTGCTCAGGCTTGAATATATAGGCAGAGGGCGTATAGCCCGAACAAAACAAGAACGTACATCGAGTCAGACTCGCACAGCCTAAGGCATATGGCGAGTCATACAAAACGAGGCAGCGTCTGACGAGCGCGCAGCACTTGTCAGGCAAAAGAAAACACAGCATACAGAAATGACTCAGGTCATGAGCCACGAGAAAGAAGAAACAAGCCACAAGAAACAGGGTGGGTCATGACACTGATCCTCCGCAATGTTCAGCAGTGTTCCGATGAATGCTGCTGGGATAGTAAACGTAGCCTCTGCAGTTAGTCACCCATGTTTGTTCCATACATTGTTGTCCAACTTGTAGTGTCCGGTCACTTGGTCAAGCTTCTTGAACCTACCAATCCAATGCCAAATCATATTTGGAACTAAGTTATCGAAAAAAGGTGCATAATGTCGTATGGGGTGCACTTCGCAAGGTCAAACGACTTGAGGCGGGCAAATATCGGTCGATCATTGATACCGTACTCCTTTACATATTGCTTGCGACGCCCTGGTTGGTCAACTAGCCCATCGAGTGCATCGTAGTGTCGTAAGAAATTGTTGTGGCTGCGCATTAGTAACATATCCGGGGGAAATCCTTCTTCTTCACCTGGGTACCACAGTGGGAGGTAGTAGACGGAGCTGCATGGGAGCCTACAAATAAAACCTTGAGCGTAGCAGACACAACAGGGTGTCTTTGCATTGTGGCCCTTTATAGACAATAGCTTTGAGACGGCAGGGATGTTGCCAAATATCATAATAAGAAACACTTGCAGCACAAATTCAACTAGCTCCCCATTCCCAACACCATCAGGAGGCGCTGCAAGCGAGATATCTCCATGTTTGAGTCATAAAAGCTCTTGAAGAACTGGGACTAGAAATGAGTTAAGATCCTTGCACTGTTTCAGGCCGGGGATAACGCCAACGCAGATTATGTTTTTGAGGCAAACACGAAACCTAGGGTGAAGGTTATAATTGATCAAAATAATCAGCCAAGCAGTGGAGTGCCCACGTCGTCATCGTTTGAACAGTGTGAAGCCATCAGTTGAGAGCCCGAGTGCAAGGTCGTAAGGATTGTCAAGAAGTCTGTAGTCGTTGTTAGGGTTGGGTTGTGTGGTGCGGAGCGTGAAATAATGCTCACCGTCATAAACATCCTCGAAAACTCCTGGTTCCGAGGCATTCTCAACAACAGACCAATACTGGAGCTTCTCTAGCATATCAGGGCTTCGGTATAGGGCTTGGAGCTGGGGGATAAGCAGGGAATAATAGTACGAGCGTCTTGGTCGATTATTGGCATTGTACCGAGCCTGGCCACAGAAATGACAGTCCAGACGCTCCTGCCATTTGCCGAGGAATGCACAGCATGAGTTTACACAACAGTTGTACATGTGTGTTTGGAGGCCTGAGATAATGCGGAGACGCCGGTATGCAATAAACTCGCTCGGAATGTGAAGTTTTTCGCAGGGGCCATGGCAGAGCTCATTGTAGGTTTGGTGAGAGAAATGTGTGTGAAGGCGGGTAGCAATGAACTGAAAAGTATTTTCATCCTTCTTGGATAAAGTTTGGTCGTCTGTTAAATATTCTAGTCGATTAGTATACCTCTAAAAATATGGGACGTGTTACTCACATAACTTGAGCCATTCGTCCTCAGCCAAATTACCCAACTCAGTTGCATGATATCGTGTATCTGTGCGTCCGTCATGTCAGGTTTGTACAAGGGCTCAAGGTTAGCATTGTCGGGTCAATTGGGGAGCTCCTCGAACAGGGGGGCTTGGTCGGCTCTGTCAGCAGGTTCTTTGTCAACTGTGGCCTCAGAGTCGGCATTGCTGTCAGGATCAGGCCAGTTAACATGGTCGACTGGGGGATTGTGTCTGGGCTCGTGGAAATTTTTGGGCTTTATTTTAATGTCATATTAACTATCATGCATCAGGTCGCAAGCCCGACATGCTCACCAACGTATGGCTGGACATTGCAACAGCCAGCTTGAGGGGCAACGCCCTTGAATGCACGAGCATCAACTATAAGAGCAGAAAATTAACACAATGTTCTCTCAGTTAATTGTTTACTTACCTTGATCGATATCCTGCACCAAAACTCCTGCCTCCGCTGTGCTGTTGAGATCTACTGCAGCATTGCTGGGACCGGCATGATCTATATCCATTACAGCATGATCAGGAGCAGTGTACTCACTGGGAGGACCCTCGTTGTTGGGAGGATCTTCCTCATTGCCAGGATCCTCTTCGTCTCCAACCACCTGGCTAGCAACAATCTCCCAGTCAAGTAGTGCGAGAAAATCTTGAAGGTGTCGAGCAAGTTGTCGAGTGTCGTACTTTCTGCTGCAGCAGAAGCACTGTCGCTTCGGAGCTCTAGGGAGGTCCTGGGGGGGCTGAGGAGGTTGGGGTTTGTCGATGTCCATTACGGCTCTGGGGGTGTATTCATCACCGAGGCATCTTTAAGGTTGAGGTCAAGTCTATGGGCATATCCAATCACTTGACTCTGACTTGGGACTTGCGCCTCTCCATCCACCGCTCCTCCCACCTCCCACCTCCCACCTCCCACCTTCCAAGCCCAACTGACATCACACTCGTAAGTTTTGTAGATGGTACACTTGCCCCAAACAATGAAAATTGCCTAGCCTATTGTTCCCACATCAGTGAAAATGTGTGTGTATTTTTTGTATGCAGCTCACCACACTCATTGGCTGATTATACTCTGCATTCACATTCACAACTGAATAGAGGAAAAGCGTAGATGAATGACCTTAGCTCCATGCGGCACGGTGCGGGACAAGGACCATCACATCATGCTTGGTATGACGTCTCAATCTGGGCGGGTCTTCAGGTTGTACTTTGACTATGTACAAGGCAAGTAAACTCTCCAAGCTCAGGCTAACCAAATCTTTTGGGTACTAGGTTAGATCTTAATGCTAGAAGAACAAACAACTCGAACCTCGCTGAACTCCTTCTCAACCATCACCATGCTCCCTACCACGCTCCCCGACATGCCCATTTGTTCCCGACCACACCCCGCAAAAATGTAACAGCTAGTCGCCAGCTGATCGAGCGATGGACTGCCTTGCTGGATGCACAGGGATCCAGATTGATACAAAACACTTGGGTACATATAATCTTCTTGCTTGTCCCCGTTTCCTCCTCTTGCGTTCCTACATGACCCGTGATTATTGTCCTTTTCACGGCAGGTCTGGACTTGCACCCGATAACTATAGTCAATGCGCATCCTGCAATTCATTTGCAGATGCTTGGCTTCCACTCGCTGATCAAGCAAATTCATGGTAAGTGTTTTTTTTGAGCACTACATTTGTGCCACTCATCCGTCTCTCAGCCTAGGCCCAAGCCCCTTGATTAATATTAAACCCGTTACACTGAAAAGCGACCGAGTTATTCAAACTAGTAAGTAACATACACATTTATTGGGCTGCGCACACTAACACTTACACCATATAGTTATACCACGACACATCTGCTTTTGGGTTGACTTCAACTCATCCAACCCAAGTGTCATGACCCACCCTGTTTCCTTTTCTCGTGGCTTGTCTTTTTCTCGTGGCTCATGACCTGAGTCCTTTCTGTTGGCTGTGTTCTTTTTGTCTGACTCACGCTGTGCGCTCTTCAGACACTGCCTCATTTTGTATGACTTGCCACATGCCTTATGCTGTGTGAGTCTGACTCGATGTACGTGCTTGTTTTGTCTGGGCTGTACGCCCATTGTCTATATATTCAAGCCTGAGCAAGCCTGGTTTACCCAGCTTGCTCTACACTTGTCTTTTACCCTTTTCCTATCTAGCCTTCAGGCTACTCAGCTACCACTTGCCAGTCATTCAGCCTAGCTGTCTTATCGCCTTTGCCAGTATCTACGCTTGACTCACTCGTCTACTTGCTTGTCCCTGCCACCCGATACATTCGCCATCTTCAGTCTCCTACACTCTCACACCATCCAAGAAGAGGTTGTGACACCAAGGTGGAGACTGGACATATCAGCAAAGATGTGTGCCAGATTCATCTCTCACCTATTCACCCACCTCTGTGTCCCTCTTGTGTCCCCACAGTTAGACACTGCGCTGTATCTCGCACTCATAGTTGCCGATTCTCCATCCGGGACCTGCCTCAGCCAGAACCACCTTGTATCAACTGCTGGAGACCCTTCACAAAAGCTGTCACAACGCTTTTTCAGTGGGGTGACCACAACCTGGGCGTCTGACGACATCGTGACCACTTCTGCCGACCACTTGTGTTATAACTTCCTGAGCGAATTCGAAATCTTTCTCAATCACTGCTCCGCATTCCGCTTCAACAAGAAGTTGGGCTATCTTTACCTTTGTAAGCTTTTCTGTGACTTGTTTATTCCTCAAGGCCACCAGGGCGGTTATGCACTCGACCAGAGCGCCCAGGGACTGCGCAATTCTGACGACAAACCAGTACCCTGCACAGCAGCAGGTGATGGAGCACGTGGAGCCTAGCCCCTTCAGTTATATGTCTTCGCTCGTGCAGGCCACCTAGCCTGAGTTGGTGAGTGCAATCGACTCATTTAGTTGTGCGTAACTGATCACATTGTTCTTACAGATAATTGTTATGTATTCAGTGTTACCTTCCGCTCGCCCTATTGCATTCCGCTGCGTTCACCAATTTCTTGATTCTTCTTCCAGCAAGTTTTACAATCTTGTGATATAATGTACTCCATATTTCTTTGAATAAAGTCTTTAAACTATTACTATGGCTGGTTGGACAATGAATCTTCAGTGCTATACAGGGATTCAGTGCTCTACGATTGGACACAGAAAAATTGATCAGGGGCCAAAAGAAGATCAATAAATCTCAATTGCACCACCCCCGATTTGGAAGTGTTTGACTGTCCCGATATGGATTACATGGGTGTCTCAAACGCCTTTTGGTTTATTTTATATACGGTTTGCAACACTCAACCCCTTCCGTACCCCCCGTTGATTCTACCTGTTCTCGCTGCCATGAGTAAGATGACTGAAGAGGAATTCTTTGCATTTGCACTTGCAAAAGGTAAGTAAATATATTTTTTGCTTCAGATACTGTTGCTCATACCGTTTACAAGATGGACTGCACCGCTGGCCGTGTCTGCCCAACCAACCACGCCCACCCAACCTGTCTTGTCAACCCAGCTGGCCACAACCACGCCACTGGCCACAACTGTTGGACACGAATGAACCATGTCCACTCCGCTGGCTCTACACACCCGACTGAGCCAACCCATCCGCCAACCCAGTGCGCCTAGTCGGCCTTTTGCGGCAACCCGGCCCAGTTGGTTGAAGCCCACCATACCTACAGGACTGGCCCAGCCAACAAAGCCAACCCAATCCACTCCTCCCCTCCCCTCATTGACAGTCCCCCCCCAGCTCGCAGTCTCCACCCAGACTGCAAATCCTACCTGGCCTACGGAACCGGCTCACCCCACCACGTCAACCAGTTCTACTACTGTGCCAGTGCGTAAGCTCATTGTTGACCTATGGGTCATATTCTTCAACTGTGGCTCACCTACACGTTGATGACCTTCGGGTCATATGTGAGCCAGGGTTGGGGTGCTGGTACTGCGTACCAGGGGGTTTCTTTTATTATCCTAATACATTTACTAATCGTTTTGTGACCATGTAGGCGATGTTCTAATCACATTGAGACCTGATTTTCAGCTACACGTAGCCCATGCTGTGAGTGTCCGATCTGGTTATTAGGCTCAGCAGCTGCTACGGGATGGATTTGACCATGTAAACCCACCATGACTTTTGGCAGTTATCCATGTACATTGACTAGTCGTTTTGTGACCATTTAAGCAATGTTCTGGCTGTATTGGGATGTTGATTTTACCTATGCGTAGCTCTTAATGTGGCTTATGGACCTTGTTCAGCACTTTCCAGTCAGTGGATATGGCTGTAAAACTGCATATACACTAGCTGACATAACTGATGCAGCATGTGACTTATTTCAGGGTCTTTGGACTTCAATCGCTCGCGTCGAGCAAACGGCTAGGTCTATGTGCTCGGACAATTAGTATAGAATGTAGAGGCACATCGAATGTATAATTTGCTAAAATATCACGTAAATCTGTATTGTGTGTGTGAAGCGATGACCCAACTTCCAAGAAGCTATGCTGCATCCTTTATGTAAGCCTCAAGCAAATCCGAGCACTGGCTGGTGTTTTGGGTCCATTTCAACGAATATCTGGAGGATTATGGGCAAAGAAAAACTGAAAAGGGTAGCTTATAGACAATATGCTACTCTTAGCAAAGTTTAATGGTGGGTTAATAAGTAGGAACGTGCGCATATATGCGCTGATCTAGGGGTGTATTCTCCCCCTTTTTTCCACCACCCAATGTGATTCAAGGGATATTACATTGGGAGAATGATCATATGTAGCATCCTTAAGTGCCTTGAATCAATAAAAGACTAGTCTGGACAAGATTAGCACAGTGAAACATGCCCTATACAGGTGATGCAGCATATACCCCCTATGTTGTACACACTGTAGAATGGAATTGAATCGATGGAAATGGCTGAGGTTTGCTGACTATAAGCATGTAATACTTGGTGAGCTGTGCTGAGAATATCAGAGCTGTGGGTGAAATATTGCATGAGATAGAGACGACGCATTATCCTCACCTGATTTTATCATGATTTTACTATGATATTTAGCCTTGAAATGAGATTCAATAAGTGCATCGTCTCTATCTCATGCAATATCTCACCCACAGCTCTGATATTCTCAGCACAGCTCACCAAGTATTACATGCTTATAGTCAGCAAACCTCAGCCATTTCCATCGATTCAATTCCATTCTACAGTGTGTACAACATAGGGGGTATATGCTGCATCACCTGTATAGGGCATGTTTCACTGTGCTAATCTTGTCCAGACTAGTCTTTTATTGATTCAAGGCACTTAAGGATGCTACATATGATCATTCTCCCAATGTAATATCCCTTGAATCACATTGGGTGGTGGAAAAAAGGGGGAGAATACACCCCTAGATCAGCGCATATATGCGCACGTTCCTACTTATTAACCCACCATTAAACTTTGCTAAGAGTAGCATATTGTCTATAAGCTACCCTTTTCAGTTTTTCTTTGCCCATAATCCTCCAGATATTCGTTGAAATGGACCCAAAACACCAGCCAGTGCTCGGATTTGCTTGAGGCTTACATAAAGGATGCAGCATAGCTTCTTGGAAGTTGGGTCATCGCTTCACACACACAATACAGATTTACGTGATATTTTAGCAAATTATACATTCGATGTGCCTCTACATTCTATACTAATTGTCCGAGCACATAGACCTAGCCGTTTGCTCGACGCGAGCGATTGAAGTCCAAAGACCCTGAAATAAGTCACATGCTGCATCAGTTATGTCAGCTAGTGTATATGCAGTTTTACAGCCATATCCACTGACTGGAAAGTGCTGAACAAGGTCCATAAGCCACATTAAGAGCTACGCATAGGTAAAATCAACATCCCAATACAGCCAGAACATTGCTTAAATGGTCACAAAACGACTAGTCAATGTACATGGATAACTGCCAAAAGTCATGGTGGGTTTACATGGTCAAATCCATCCCGTAGCAGCTGCTGAGCCTAATAACCAGATCGGACACTCACAGCATGGGCTACGTGTAGCTGAAAATCAGGTCTCAATGTGATTAGAACATCGCCTACATGGTCACAAAACGATTAGTAAATGTATTAGGATAATAAAAGAAACCCCCTGGTACGCAGTACCAGCACCCCAACCCTGGCTCACATATGACCCGAAGGTCATCAACATGTAGGTGAGCCACAGTTGAAGAATATGACCTGTAGGTCAACGATGAGCCTACACGTAGCTCGGACGATGAGCTACGCGTAGGGCTGAGCCGCCCTACTGAAGTGACTCAAACTCGATAGACGGGCAAATAAGTACAGGTTTATGGGTTTTTCAGATACAACAAAGGGGTTCCGGTACTACAAGCTGGAGTCCAGGCAGGTGCTGGTGTCTCGGAACATGGTGTTTGCGCCAGTGGGAGCGTTGCCTGAGGGGGAGTCAGACGACGATGACGGGAGCGATGATGGCGTGGCGGAGTTGCCGGATGAAGGGGGAGACACGTCGTCCTCGTCGTCTTCCTCTGCGGCTCCCGAGTCTGATTTGTTGTCTTCCGAGTCTGAGGCCGAGGGCGACGTCAAGGAGGAGGAGGATCATCCAACTGCAGGGCCAAAGCGTCCTGCGATTCCGCCCCCTCCCAAGCCTCCTGCTGGCACGATGGCTCCGCCTGCCCCCCCCAGGAAAGGAAGGGCTCCACGTTTTGTACCCGCGCTGCCCCCTCGCCAGAGCGTCCGCTCCAATGTAACAAGGCGGGACTACGTCCTGATGAACAGTGCAGGCATAGCAGGTCCCAGCAATGACATGTCCACGGCCCGCAGTGATAGCGAGGACAAGGTGGACGCGGCAGTTAAGGCAGTTCACCATGACGAGGACCATCCCACGTACCGCCAGTCCCTAGATACTCCGGACGCACCACTTTGGGCAATTGCTAGAGACGAGGAGTTCGCCAAGCTAAGGGAGATGCAGACGCTTGAGCTGTGTGATGCGCCGCCAGGGGCACTAATCATGAATCCCCTGTGGGTCCAGGTCACAAAACAAAACCAAGAGAACGAGGTAGTCCGACATCACGCGCATCTCGTAGTCCAAGGGAATCAGCAGCAACCAGGGGTAGACTTCCAAGAACTGTTTGCCCATGTGGTCTGATCAGACACGTTGCGTCTTCTGTTCACAAAAGGAGCAATCGAAGACTGGGATATCCACGGGGCTGATGTGGCAAGCATGTTCCTGAACAGCCGAGTCGAGGAGGAACTATACATGTGGCAGATACCAGGGTTCGAAGATGGCACGCAGAAGGTCTATCAAATCCGGGGGTCGCTCTACGGCCTCCAACAGGCGCCACAGATCTGGGAGAAGGTTTTCTTTGACAAAGTTTCAACTCTGGGGTATTCATGTATCCCCTCGGATTCCTTGGTATACATTCAACTTCGGAACGGAGTTGTGTCAATCCTGGCCATGTACGTTGACGACATTGCCATCTTCACAACAAAGGGGCATATGGACGAAATCAAAGCTGAGTTAATGGGACTATTCGAGATGCGGGGTCTTGGTGAGCTCACCAGCTTCCTTGGGTTCAAGATCACCAGGAACCGAGAGGCAGGTGAGCTCACTCTGTTGCAACCCAAATACGTCAAGGGCATTGTCGAGAAGATGGGTCTCCAGAACGCCAACTCAGTTGTGCTACCCATGTTGCCTGGCACCCAGCTCCGGCCCTACGATGGTCCACGAATCGACTTCCCTTACGCTGCTATGATAGGCGAACTGCTATATGCGGCCCTGGGCACCCAGCCGGACATTGCCTTTGCGGTGCAACACCTGTCGCAATTCACCAAGATCCCAGGCCCAGAACACATGTCCGCAGTTAAGCACCTTTATTGTTTTCTACATGGAACACCTGATGATGGGATAACATACTCACGCTCTGGCTCGGCCAAGATAAGGGCGTATACGGACGCTGATTGGGCGCAGAACCTGGTCGATCAAAAATCAATATCCTGTGTTGTTTTTACCCTGGCCGGTGGCGCCATCTCTTGGCTGTCTAAAAAAGCAGGCGACCGTTGCTCTCTCGTCCCTCAAAGCTGAATATGTCTCACTCTTGCTCGCCGTTCGTCACTCGCTCTGGCTCAAGCAGCTCTGCTCAGACATTGGCGCACCCTTACTTTGCCCCATCCACGTCTGGTCCGACTCAGCATCAGCTCTTGAACTTGTCTATAATGACACGTTTCATGGACGGTCATAACACATTGATGTTCAACATCACTTTGTTCGAGAGTGTGTCGAGTGAGGATTGGTGTCACTACATCATGTCCCAGGAGTTGAGAATCCAGCAGACATACTTACCAAGGCCCTTCCGCGTCCAAGCTGGGAAACTCACACTACGAGGATCATGTACGGATTGGTGGGCATGGAGGCCTTTGGCGGATGAGGACGGAAAGGTGGATGGTCGTCAGTGAAAACCCCAAAGTCAAATTTAGGCTAATTAGCTCAAATTTACCGGTTTGCTGGATTTGCCAACCCCCCCTCTTTAAAGGCCGTTATTTGCCCCATTTGCACCCATTTACCCAGGGAAAATGGGGAAAAATTGCCGTAATTTGATCTTAGGCTGTGTAACGAGATGTTACCGACTGGATTCGCACTTTGCCGGCAAATTTGCAATGCAGGTTTTTCCTGACGGTGGAAAGTTCTTTGGGAGAGGAAGAGTGAGGGACTGGTTCAGGAAGCCAGGCTAGGTGATTGGGAGGAACATGGGTTTTGTGGAGGGGTCGGTCTTGGTCGAGGGGGAGTGTAGGGTTTATGCGACCGTCAACCGAGCAAATGAGGAGATGGGTCGGCTGGGCTTCCCCAACATTGGGTTGCCAGAATCGGTGCATATGGATGTTACGGTTACAGAGGAGGTTATGGAGGTGGTAACGGACTATCGTTCACCTGTGGCTGAGTATGGGGTTATTTGGCGTATGTTGCTGTGCAGGAGTGATGAACTGGAGTCATACGAGGAGGCAGTGCTGGGAGAACGGAGTGACTCGGACATGGAATGTTCTGTATGACTCGGTTATGTGTCTGTGTTTGTTCTTGGCTGTGTTCTCTCATGTATTTAAGGAGACGTCTCTGGAGATCCAGAGTCTCCATCGAAATCACTATTCTTTTACTCTACAACTGAGGTTTCTCCTAAGTTAGTAAGACACTATAGTAGAAGGCTTAAAAGCGCTACTGTGTTCTGAACACCTAAGAAGCCAACATCTCAAAATGGTCTTATTTGATGTCTATTATGTGAGCATATACGTCACTGATTGCATCGCAAAAAAAACGTGATTCCAAAGAAGCTGCCACCCCCTTCCTAACATTGGGACCGGCGCTTAATTTCGCGCACCCCCTTGGTGTGCGTACAGTAGTACGGTACAAGTTGTATACAGCCGAGTTCTCAAAGTCAATTGTCTCTCATACAAATCAATATAGTCTCAATCTTTTCTTTGTCTACCACTACCTGGAGGAAGATCAACTTGCTCGCGCAGGTCATTTCGGCCTTGCCGTTGCAGCGGGTACAGCTCAGGGCAACCTCGCTGATACTGCCAGAGCACAATAGGGCGGAAGTCTAGCATCACCTGCGGGTGGCTGCCTGACCTGGTTCTCCTCCATGCGACGATTATTCCCTTCGGCGATATTCTCGTTGCTGACATTGTTGGCACGTTGATAGATGACCTAGGGGGCGCAAACTTCTGGGTAGGGTCGGGCATTTCCGTTGCGTCGAGAGCGATACATCAGGTAGCAAAGAGCTAGTAAAAAGAAGAGACCGCCTATAGTGATACGAGCAATGGCGCCTGGAGAGAGGTTTATCTTGTGGGTTGGTGAGTGTGCACTTTAAGATACAAAGGTTTCAGCTGTGACAATACTCTAGATGGACTTAATGT
>MU132349.1:14363-31854 GCA_015039395.1 Ceratobasidium sp. AG-I | reverse complement strand
TGGTCGGACTAACATCTACTGTGAAACAAGCTGCACGTCGAAGGTTCTGCAAATGGTCCCATTGTCGTGCTACGCGGTAGAACTCCCGGTAGCGATCTGGCACAAGATGAGGGAATGCATTGTTTGTGTGTCTGACCAAGACGTTGTAATATCGCTGAGTGGAGACCTTTGCTTCGGTTGCTAGCAGATGAAAGTTTCGTAGCACATTGAAAGTAAATCCTGAGGCAGGAAGTGTATCAGAGCATGGAAAGATACGTGCAGTCAATAGCTGGTGTGCCGAGTCTCCTCGTCCAGGATGTCGACAGTAGCGCACCATGACCTTATGAATTCCGTTCAGATCTCCAAGAGTCAGGATACGATCATGTCCATAGTTGCAAGGTTCGCCGCCATGTCCGAGGTGGAACTTATAGCCTGCTGCTGTTGAGGAGACTCGATTGAAGTATTTCCCGGTCCAGTGTCGGAATCGATGGGTTGGAAGGCTTCTGTGTGTTCTAGCAAGGCATATACCACACAGAATCTGCTGATGCAAGCAGTCGATACAGTCGTAGATGTCCCCTGCAACTTGACAAGTGTCACATGTGCGATCGTCGGAGCCAACATGTTCTGCCTCGAGGATTCTTCTGAGATAGTGTGTACCGCACTGCGTCACCCAGTCCTGCATCATCTCGTTTTGTCCCTGGTGGCCCAATTAGTCAAGCTTCCTGTGTCACCAAGTAGAATTACCTTGCCAGAACGTGGCTGGTTCAGCATCAAATCCACCAGGTCCTCATCGACAGTGTGCAATGGCTGTCCCAGACTTTCTGCTGCTGACATGAATTCGGGTGCAGTCTGAATGTCATCGAGAACATGCCTCAAAGCATTCGTAAAGGTAAATAGGTACTGTTTGGGCTCCGCGCTAGATGAAACAGAGGATGATTGTGTTGCGCCAGTCGTACGCGTAGAGGTAGCGACCAAGTCCTGAGTTTTTAGAACATTGAAAGAATGAGACTTGTGCTGCGTCTGATGTACTGATTTCAATCGTTTTTGAGGCTTGAGCCGTTCAAAGCTTCGGCCCCCAGTAGACTGAACGGTCTCCCGGAGACGCTTCGGTGGAACCCTCAGAGACATATGTGGCAAGAAGTTGATAGCCAGGAAGGTTGCCCTAGAGTGCACGATGGAAGAAGGGTGCTACGCGGGTCTCAGCAAGTGCAATCAGGTTTTTATATGCGCGGAACAAATTGCTTAGCAGTAGGATATCGATAATGGGCTCAAGAGCAACAAATCAAGAATGTAATGATTGTCAAAGTGTCAAAGCGGCTCAAATAAATAAGGGGGTGTAGGGCTCATGTTCTGCATGAGTGAAAGGGCAGTACGGCGAGACAGGGGATACGGAGGGTGAGGCGCACAACGATGTAACCGTAATGGGGCACGCGGAGATTTCTGCACGTGTCACATGCGTTGCACGAAGAAGCTGAAGGGACCTGAGCATTACGCGTAGCTCGACACAGACAGCGCGGCGAAGATATGATAGAGCTCCTTCAGGGGAAAGGTGAAACTCGTAGCTCGCAGCCAAATAGCCTGACGTCACAACTGCAAGGATAGCTCTGAGCAGCACGAGTACCATGCATCGGATACCATCTGGACCACCGTAATGAACTCCGGTGGGCCGGTGGGTGAACATGCTGGCCTCCGCCACATTCAAAATGCAACCAGGGCTCCAGAAGAAGTGTTCAGCATGTAGGCATGCCAGCATGGCCTGTGGTACTGCTGCTGTCGTGAAGCTGAGCTCATCAGCACCTGAGCCCCACCAATCATGCAAATGACGGCAAACACCTCCTATTTCGTCCTTCTGATCTTGTGGGAGCTGGTGCATGGGTATCAGTCATGGGGCCTTGACAAAGGCAGCACGTATTCCCACCTGCGGAGGTGACAGACCCTCATAGGCTCTCACTGCTGCTGCCAATTGAGCAAGCCCAGGTGCTAACAGATCCGCTTGATATAAGGCTCCGCGTAGAGCCGGAGGCAGAACCTCTGCTCGATCACCAAGTATCACAGGCGGGAGGCCAAACGTACAGCCTGTAAGCTAATTAAGACTATGAGCCAGTGGACAAAGATAGATGGAACATACAGTTAATGTGAGCATCTGACCTCAAGAGAGCATGCAACAGGCTCTGCTCCGGGGTTTCGCCCGGATAAGCTATGAATGGCGATGTGGAGAAACTATAGTAGCCTTGGTTAGTGGGTGCAAAGACTGCATAGATTGATTTCACCTTTCATACACGCAGGTGCTGGCGCCATCTTGCCCAATAGCCACGATAATAATCAAACATCCGCTACAGGTGCTGAGAAGTTCCAGCACTGGCAGAAGCATTGCCTTTGCACGCACGCGTACACTGCTCGGTTTTGTTAGATGCAGGACCATGTGGTGTGAGTAAACGCTAACCGTTGCGGAGATGGACCCGCTGAGACACAGGAGCGTTGAAGAAGTGATCGAAGCTCTGTTAGTGCCGGTACGAGTCTGCGATACATAGTAAATGAACGTGGGGGTGATGGGTAGACTCAAAGAGCGTGCAAGTGCTCTTAAGTCATGCCTTTATCCAGGGTTGCCAGTCGAGGTCTAAGGCGTGGTGGGCTGTGCTTCCTATTCTGGGCTAGGTTAACACTCATATGCTGCCCTGCCCTACGCGTGCTGCAGACTACCCAGATTGAAAGACATGCGAGTGGTGTACAAGAACAATGGATTAAACGTAAAGACAGACATGGATACGCGGAGGAGTGTCTATTAAGTGGAGGAGTGAAACAAGAGACAAGGTAGGGAGGGATTTCGTAGTAAACACTGAACGACAGGAGGGCTCGAGTTCTGGACCAGGCAAATGAAAGCCCTAAGGCTCAAGCTACTTGCCCTTTGGCACGCGAGGCTTCTTGCCCGTCACGGGTGCAGGGCGTGCGCTGGGGAGTGAAGCACCTCCATCCAGGGCTATTAAACGAGCTGTATTAGTATATAGTACTTCGCGTAGATCGTTCAGGTCACTCACCCGCAGCTGGCTCTTTGGTATCTGGAAAGGCCGAGGCTGTGTAGGACGTGAGCATCATGCTAAGCACAGGTAGATACACTTACCCGAGCGCTCCTTCGGTGCTTTAGAGCTGGCACGCGAGGCTGGGGCCGCCGTAGCCCCGCGACCTACGCCACGACGCGCAGTCTGCCTTGGCCCGACCTGAGGTGTTGACGTACTCGGTCCCTGCCGGCGGATAGCCGCGAGGACATCGGATTCGGATTTTGGAAGGTCAAACGAGTGACTTACCGCTGACGCCGCCGCCTCGTCCTCCTCGTGAAGGGTCTCCGCCGAACCCTCCAGCGTAGAGGCTGCGTCTTGGGATTCCGGCTTTCGCTTGAGGCCACGCCGAGCACGATCTGGCTTTGCCGGCTCAACCTTTTCGACTTTGATCTTCACCTCATCCTTCTGCTTGGTGCGTACCGAACGCGTAAAGTGGCCCGCCAGCTGCGGCTCTGGTTCGGGCTCGGCTGCAGAAGGGCCTGCTGCGGGAGTACCAAACATTGGCGCTGCCGGGTGCTTCTGGGAAATGGGATAGCTGAACGATGGAGTGGAGAAGTCTCTTGTGATATCTACGCGTACCGGGTGTTAGCTGTCTTGTCGTTAAAAATACGTAGATCTTACCCAGCGAAAAGGAGCCCATCGGCTCTACTACCGCGAACTAGTTGAAAGTTAGATCTTGTTAAACGAGTGATGTCAAAGCTTACGGCTGGTTTGGGTGGGGCGACAGCTGACGAAGGAGCGTTGTTGACTGGTTCCTTATTAAACATCTGCTTGATAAAGCAGTCGAAACAATTACATGGAAACAATCAGCCATGAATCTCCTGATCTGAACGAGAAATCGACGGCTTACCGTAAAGAAGGTCGGGGCGTTGGGAACTGGAGGTACAGCGAGAGTTTGGGAGGGCTGCTGAGAGCTACGCGCTGGCAAGTCGAGTTCGTCTTCTTCGGAATCAGGCATCGATGGCTCGTTGACCGCAGGCGAGATGGGAGACGTGTTGTAGCTGACCGCCGGCGGTGCAAGACCCTCGATCGGGGTGTCACTCAAGGCGGTAGGAACAGCTGTGAGCACTACATAATCTGACCTACTCGCGAGGGCCTCACGCTCGGATCGGAGCTTATCGAACGACATTGTGAGCTGTCCATTGAGGGCCGAGATAGCGACGTCCGTGTAGGTTTGGATAGCCTTGAACTCCCACGATTCCATGGCTGGGATGGAGCCTGCGGGCTTGGCTGCTCGAACGGTCACCTGATACGTCATACGCGCGAGTGCAAACACAGCCCATCGAACACCATCGTTACCTCCATAATGAAGATGGTGCTCTCGCCCAAGGAAGGGGTCTTGCTTGATCCACTGGCAGAATGATCCACTATTGACCTGGTGATGGTCGTGGGCGCTCATGTCGAAGAATCCGACCGGCAGGGGTTCGAAGAGCCAGTTATCGAGCTGAGTCGTTCCGCGTTGAGGTATGAGAGCATGGGCCGGCACCTCATTGGCAGCAATGCGCCCAAAGACGCCAAATTCGCCCTACGCGTATGATTAGCTTTGCAATGACATGAGCGTGAGGACACACCCGAGGGGGAGACAGTGCTTCGTATTTCAGAACAAGCTCCATAAGCGTCCCCAGACCCGCATGAGACTCGCCAACCTCCTTCAGGAAAGAATGGGTCGAGGTTGGGAAGATATCAGCGGCTTCGTCGTTGCGAGGGGAGGGCAGACGAGTGGGAGTTAGACGACCTTCAATCGAGAATATGGTCAAAGCGGGAAGAAAATACGGGCATTAGAACTCACGCCAGGCGGTCTCGAAAAAGTTACACAGCAGAGCGGTTAGCTTTGTTGCATGAGGGGTGGTGATCCAGTTGGAGAAAAAGCCAAAGCCAGAGCTATGGTAGTCGATCAGCTAAAGCTATATAAAGGCTGGATGTACCCGAACTCACATGTAACTTGCTACGCGGTTCTCTGGCAAGCGGCCAACGGATACCAGCACAATGCTAACCTCGCCGGCTTGACTAACTAGCTCCAGAATGGGATTCAGCAAAGCCGGAATACGGCGCTGCACACTGAGATGAGACTTTTAGCTGGTGTTCACGCATTCGGGATTGAACGTACTGCTCGGGAACAGGGCCTTCGTCCTGCTCGAACCTCTCTGCGATGCTTAGAAGCTCGTTTGTTGCCTCTTCGACCAAGGCGTAAATCTGTTCTGATGTTAGCTGCTGTACGCGTATCGTCACAATCACATGCACCTACCTCGGTTTCTTCTTTTGCACTCATACTGGAATATAATAAGCAAAGGAGGGGATGGGGGAGCACTTCAGCTTTGCCGGGAGACTCGGCAGCTATGTATGTACGAGGGGCTACACGTGTAAACGTGCACGCTGAGGGTCCATGTCATATGTAACACGATGGTTGTAACAGGTAATGATGTAAAGCAGTGCTCATAGCCCTCCGCGCACGTATCACGCGTCGGGTAATTCAAATCAATTTGCTGCGGATCGGTTCGAAAACAAGTGCATATACTCGGAGAATACAGGACTGACGACGCCTCTATCAAATTGACTATGACCCTGCTCCTATCAGCGTCGCTTTGTTGTCTTCCGTGCACGCTTCTTGCGATGCGCTGTCGGCGAGTATTCATTGCTTAGCTGACTGTCGGATATCTCAACCGTGGCTACGCGCAGTATGATTAAACACTGAGCCAAGCTAATCAGCATTACGCGTACCATGTTGCCCTGATGACGACGCCCCGGGCGTTTGCTCTGCCATTTGGTGCGGCCCTTGTTTGGCTCCAGAAGACACCGTTGCACGCGATGCTTCAATGGCAGCCATTATGTCCTCGAGGTGAAAGCCTCCGTTTGTTTCGTCTAGATCGTCCATCAACCAATCATCTTCCTCCGTCGTGCTTCGGGGCGGACCCCCGGGGGTCGTGGCAGGAGGAGTTTGGCGGATTTGCTCCGCGTTGGCCAGCGTCTTTTTCACGGCCTTCCGCCCTTCTCGCTTCGTACTCAGTGAACCATCTAGAGCTGTCGGGTCTACTCACTTGGGGGTGGAAGTTCGATTACAAAGTCCCTGAACTGGACGTGGTTAGTCTTCTGGATCGTTTTCGAGGCCTTTGCGGATTTAGCAGCAGAGGACTTTTGCTTGATGGCCGATTTCAAACCAACCGCCTTTTTCCCTTTCTTCCGATTGTCATTCAGCTGCGAGTCAGCCTCGCGCGCGGCTCGGTCTTCAGCTAGCATTCTCTGATAGAAGGAGTCAAACTCCTCTTCTTCCTCCCCTTCGACCACATCCACTCCTTCTGTAGGCTACAGTCCCAGATTATGAGCATAAGTGCGAACTGAATGCACGAACCTCACCCTCATGTACTCAGGCACATGACGCCGCGCGTAGTTCGCTATGCTGATTCCTTCGACGGGTGGGATTCTGTGCTGGCTGGCGGCTTCATACATCGCCTCAAGTTTGCTGCTCGATTCTTTGATGTGTCCAGTCAGCCAGCTGGCCTCGCGGATAACCAGGCCGCGTTCCTGAGTGGGCATTTCGACCTCCTCCGCGAGATCGGGCGGTTGCTCACCCAGCTCCAGCTGTCGGCCCGTCCAATATACGCGTATCAAGACCAAAACCGGCCATTTAAGCCCCCAAGGGCCGCCTAGAATCGTTCGCGTTAGAGGGTGAATGAGTACACCAGATCTCAGCCAGAGCGCAAAGGTTCGCATCGTAAGAGATGCACTGGAGTGCTCGTCATTATCGCAGTCGGAGAAGTATTGGGACGTCATCCAGGGCCCGGACAGTACATCGAGCCCAGCTTCAGCTGTTGGAACTTCGGCTGGGAAGTGAGTGGATGTGTCGTACATGCGCGCCCAATGGCCGCGAGCAGCCTGAACTGCACGTTTAACAATGAAAAAGGCAATGCAAGTCAGACTCACCTGAACTGGTCCTCCCTCCTCGTACTGAACAGTCGCATCTAGTAGATCCTTCATCACCACGTTGTCGCAAACCATAGCCTTTAGCTCCGCGTATGTGTCTTCGTTGAATAGCCGCTGCGCGTTGCCTTCGTCAGGCAATCCTGGTAGGTGAGAACGGACTTCTGCTTGAGCATGCAGGTCGTTGCTACTTGCCGCCATGAGTCTTCCCAGGAATAGACGAGCCTCCGGTCCATATTTCAACTTGCTATCCGCGTGCTGTGTTTCCTGGAATCCAACGTCTTCTGTCTCGCTTCCTGAATTGCTCAGCTGAAAGCGCCTTTCTGGGGGAATGTGGCCTTGCTGCCCCGACCAGACGTGATGTGCAAACTGCTCGGTAAGATCGCGGTTCCAAGTGTCAGGATGAGGCAGGCCTGTCCAGCCCGCGGGTAGTCGATTAGGATCGACTATCGATCCCTCCACCAGCTCATGCTCAATCCAAGGCGACGGCAGAGCCACACCCTGCCAGTCTAGTTGGTATCCTGTCAGCAGATACCCAAGCGTGCTGGTAAATACGAAATGCACAAACCGGCTGTGTAGGCAATAAACAAGTTACATATCTCGTTTAGCCCTTGCCAACTTTCAAACCAACATGGGAGCCAAGGTCGATAGGATCCGTCAGGTATGCCATAAACAGTCGCGCCCGCGTTCGCCATCTCAGCCGACATACGCGTACCTTGCAGAGGAGCATGAGTTACATGAATTTAGCGGAAACTGAATGGGATGGGCTACTATACCAAGACTCGTCATGGTGTGGTCCAGATAGGCCTGGCGGAAGGCTTGAAGCTGATCACGACCACGCGTAGCGAATCCTTTGGTTCTGTCTGAAAGCACGCTGAGAGACAAGAGATAAATGCAATTTGCTACGAAGACAGAATAGTCACCTACTCGTAGAAACGAGCCTCGTTGCCTCCGGCATGCCAGGCTGCAATCATGTAGAACTCAGCTCCGGTATGCCTGGACAAGGTCGAAATAATTTCTTCCATATCAAGAGGGAGATCCCGTAGTGCTCTATACAGACTGTCAGCATTTTGGCGATTTGGAACTGGCGCAACTCACTCGGCACGCTCGGCGTCTGTGCAGGCGGAGTAATCTTCTGTCTTCCACAATGCCAATCGATGACCAGCAATATCTTCCATGTGGCTCGTCTGAATGTTCGGACCATACGGGGAGGAAGCCAATAAATGCCGATATCCTTGAGTTGGCCGCTGTACCAGAGAGTCCCTGGTAAGATCGACAAGTCCAGAATAGCCTCCTGTCTAAGCGTGTGTCAATTTAGAAACACCTGTGCTGTCCCGTCTGCTCATACCAGATCCGCTTCGGTAAGGAACTTCTTGTTGTAATTCAGCTTATGACGGGTACGCTGGTGTCAGAATAGCCATCAGTCGGAGCGCCATGTCACTCTTGGTTCACGCGTACCTCGTGCATCCTCAGCATTTCCGGTCCAAGCAGGACCCTTGCTGCTTGTCCGGCTGTCGCAGCGTGCTGACGATAGGTACGCGGATGACGTTCCGGAAACGCATCGTACCATGCACTGAGCGCTCGTTGCACGAAGAAGTGAGTGTCTGACTTCGATTCCTTCTTGCCTGCTTTCCATCGCACAAAGTCTGCAGTCACTAATAGAAACCATGCGTCTTCATCTTTCGTGTATTTAAAATCGGTAGTGGCTTTGGGCGGCATCGCAATCTTGTGTAAGTTGGGGTACTGATTGAACGAAGACTCGCAGTCTTGAGGGTGTGTCTTGCTAAGCATCATGTCATGATCAGGTAAGCATAAATATTCCACATCTGCTGATGTGTAGTGGTACATCTTTGAAAAATAGCACGTCCACCCCTTCATTCTAGCTGTCTGCACGCCAGGTGCCCTTTCTCGCTGTGGCAATCGCCTCTTCGACCTGTGGGTTACGCGTAGTGCTGCGTCCGCTACGGCGACGCTGACTCTTCTCCTGAAGCAAGAGCCGGAATCAATTCATGTGCTTCATTTTGGGATGGGATTGTATGCCTTCTGTTTCCGCACATCAAATAATCCATCGTCATCCGGGTCTGATTGCGACCCTGGCGTCGGCTGTGACGAGACCTCAGACAGTCTTCAGCATTAAACTAACACGTACGTACCACTATCCGCGGCCTGCGGGCTACACGCGGCCTGGCAGAGCGACTTGGTACGACCTAAAAATAATACAAATGCTTGTGTAAACGCCGAATCATCGGTTGGTGAACGCATTACAACAGTCGCTACCTTTCGCATTGTTCTCTTTTGGGCTCGACCTCGGTGTTGCACTCCCTGCGGCTCGGCGTCGGTGTCTTCAGGTGTGCCAGACAAGGTATTGTCGCCGGGCAAATCAATTTTCTCCGCACTCTCGTCAACTCGAGAATCCACAGATGCTGGCCAGTGAGCCCCCCTCGAAACGGACAACTGAGGTCCTGACTGGGAACGTTGACAGAAAGCTACGTCGGCTTTGAAAGCTCTCCCACTATATAACCGCGTACCTTGACGCCTTTGGGTGCCTGGCTATTCTCACCTAAAATGAGCGAGCCTTGGCGTTCATTTTCTGTCTAAGCGAATGATCGAATGATGACGATTAGCAGGATCATACTATCTCAGTTGACCTACTTGTGTGTGGCTACAGTCTGTGGCTGCCGGTGCGACTTCGGGACTGGCGCCTCTGCTCAATGTGGGTGCTCCTAGCGCCTGTATTTTAAGAATAGATTAGAATTGAAATACTGGTTAGGTAGTTATTACCCACAGGTGCCTGTTCGCGTGAGCGTTCTGTCGGTGCTATCCGCGTAGCAGCTCTGTCATCAGCGCCTGGCCTGTCGCCAATCACATCATCCACTCACCCTGGGATACTGTTTGTTTCGGTATGGGATCCAGACTTCGCAGAGACCGAATCAGCCCTATGGTGGCCTCGACAGTCTCGTCAGGATCCTGCTGGTGGGAAGCTTGTTTTGCTATCGCGGCCTTCATCCCTACTATATGCTGGATAGCCAATGGCATCCCACAAGTTGCATCCACGCCTCTGGACACAATCGCGGGCTGCAGTGGGGCTCCAGCAGATTGCCATCGGTGGTACTCATCTTGAATCGCGGCCTCCCACGCGGATGAACGCTCGTCAAAGGAGACCTGCAGAATTACTGTCGACCGAAGTACCTGTCGCTGAAGTTCAGCAACACATTTGTTTGCTTTTGCTACTGCTCGTGACGCGGACCACGTTGCCTGGCTTCCCCGTGCTACGCGTCGGATAGCTTCAGGGATACTTCGACCAGTCTCGATTACTGAGATGCTCTGGAGAATCCGTGAGAGCGCAAAGACTAGGTTTCGCACACCAGTGGGACCTCCAATAACAGTAGAGGACTCCGCGTGAATGAAAGGCTGTTGAACCGATAGCCATGCGAGGAATGTCGACAGCGACCAGAGTGTATGATTATCGGCATCACTGTCAAAGAATGACAGAGGCAGAAGATCGGCTGGGCACAGTTGCTTAGCCAGGGAGCCCTGAGATGAGTGTGGAACATGTGGGTTCCCTGATTCCTTTCTATCCGACAGGCCAGTCACATGCTGAAAGGGGCTTAGCATCAGATGTGTTACTATTAAAAGCAACTCACATGAACTGGTCCGTACTGCTCAAGGGTAGCGACAGACTCAATCAGCAGGACCATCGGTCTATTCTCACGGTGAAGCTCCAGAAGGCTGTTGTAAAGGTCTAGTGAGTACACCGAGTAAATATGAGTTGTACGCGCGAGCGGCAGACCCTTCCACTGATCGGCTAAAAGTCTAGGCTCGGCTTCCACTGCTACGCGTTGCGCATACAGACACTCAAGCTTCGAGTATCGCAGTGTATGCCCAGGGTGAGGCAAGGGCTCAAATCTCTGCACAGTTCGCACAATGCTCCCGCGTTTACCAGGCACCTCTCTCCATTGAAACCTCTCAGACTCTTCGAGATCACCAGTCTGGCCGGCCAGGATGTGGGCGACAAGCGCGTCCAGTTCTGAACGACGCCAGGTTTTCATATCTCGAAGAGCCTTCAGCTTGGCTGGCATACGAGCCAATTCGACAACAAGACCGGGATGGCTCCGTGAACGTTCAGCAACCGCCGTCCAGGAGGGTGTAACCCCACCGGCCGCAACTACGCGTACATAAGTTACACATGCTTCTGCACATCAACACAATACTCACGACTGCGACATGTCAAGTAACGCCTCACCAGGCGCTTCTCCTCCACAATTCCAACATTAAGCTTCGGGAGGTCAGGTAGCATAGGCATACCGTTGACATCGGGGTAGACACTTGGGGGAGCCTCCGATGGCTTGGTCGCCAGAATGGAGCCTGATACAGATCTGAGTCGGCGCTCGGAGGAATGACTAGTATGAGGTACCTCTGTGTACATCCATCCACTCTGTCCACTGTTTCAACATATCAGCAGCAATGGGGCTTTGAGTGAACCTCCCACAGTTCCTTGACGCGTAGCTGTGAGAGTGAGTGTTCAGTATCCTCTGAGTGCTCTGGAGCTCCTACTTACTCAAAGACCACAGCACCTCCAGTGGGCTTTTTCCACACCGACATAACGTATATTGCTGCACCAGTTCTGCGCTCCCAATCGCGAAGTGTGGAGACGATCTCCGCTGGAAACATAGCTAGATTTCTGTAGCCAACCTATAAGCTCGTTGTCAAGCATTGTGCAATCAATACATACGCTTCCTGGATGTCCTCTGGTTGATTATCAAAATCCTGTGAACTTGACTCCCTCATTTCTGCGGCCAGCGTAACCAGTTCGTCATAGTCCGTCGGCGAGCTTGCCTTGAATAATTGAAGCTCAATAGAAACAGCCTTGTTATAGGCTCGAAGAAGCTTCCCGGTGTCCTTCGATTCTTCCAGATCATCTCTACGCGTGAGAATGCGGTCGTTGTAGCGTTGCTTAAACAGCGTCTCGACCGATATTCTTCGCTGAAAATGCTTTTGTTGGGGTGTATAGTTCTTTGGCTCCTTCCGACCTGCGTTATAGAGAAATGATTTGACACGCTATCGTATACAGCAATGAGCCATTTAGCCAAGTTGAATTAAATTCCTTGCAATTTTTCCTTACAGAGTGGTGTTTGTCCCGATCGCCTTGAGACATAGCGAGCCGATTATCGGGCTGCCGTTCCATGTCCCGCTCAGGGAAAGTCTCAAAGAACTCTTGGACAATGTTGTCAATGAGATCGTCTTTTGGATGATAAAGGTTACCGTCCTCGTCTCTCTGAGTGCCGGAACCAGCGAGCCCTTGCCAGTCTTCAAGGTGTGAGAGCAGCATGGTCTTCTCTTCAGTACGAAAAAACGGTTTAGCCATTTGTGACAGGAAATGAGTGATTTACAAGACGATTGAAGTCATCGGATACTTTATGAAATAGCGCAGGCTTTCGTGTTGTATGCGCCTCATAGCACGCCTTAGAGCCCTACCACTGACAGGCATATGGATACAATCCTGCCCGAATGCCATTGAGATGTCCGCGTGGGGACTTCGATGCTTCACCACCATCTTCACGTCTGATCGAGCTACGCGTGGGGTCTAATCTGCAGGCACCCTCGCATCCTACATTTCTGGGCCGGAGATTCCTTCCGCGTAAGCTGACCGGTGACCCGCAACAAGACGCGAGGCGGCAGGGCTAATAATGACAAGAGTTCTTCCTCGGATCGACTTAGTACATCATTCAAATTCAGCAATTCTGTAGCTTCTGCCCTGCCGGATCTCATGAATCCAGGGTTCGGATCTGTCCGAGAGGATGACGTCTGGAGCCTCGAACGCACTGAAGAGCATTTCAAGCTGTGCAACGGGGCATCGGGATTATCTGCGGATGATCAATTGACGCCGGCTAAAGCATGCTGGTCCCTGATACGTGTAACATTGCTCACATGTCCTATCTGCAGCAAGGACCTCTTTGGTTGTGATGCGTGGTACTCGCTTCCGACACGATGCTGTCTGATAGAACCCATCGATCTCCACACGCGCTTGTATTCAATGAGCCTCATGTTCAGCTTCCCTGGCCAGACTGTGCCACAATGATGTGACACCTTTAAGTAATGGGGTGCTACGCGTGTGGCACGCAAGTACGCCCTCGCTACTCGCAAAACGAATCCTGTATCACTAAGTTCTACCCTCTTCTAATGTCGAATTTCACGTATTTCACCTCCGCGGAGGTGGACAAGCTGCGGGGTATGAGAGACGAGGTGGATAGGCTGCGGTCCAAACGCGGGACTGTCATCGATCCAAAAACCCAATATGCGCTCTCCCTTCAGAGTGCCATGCGCCTACGCGTAGCACGGGAGCTAATTGCCGCGAGTCCGAATATCTACAATTCAACGCAAGACCATAAATGCATGTTCCGGCTTATTACTCTTGACTATGTATGTACAACCATTCATCGCATCGTTGTGCACTAATACGAGCCACGCAGCGGCTTAAAACGTTTTTCGAGAATATGTTGCGATCGGAGGAACGGGCACCTCGAGAGCCTAGCCAACCCAATCCCTCGTCCAGTAACAGGGTGACCACGCGTAGTCGAGGCCGACATGCCCCTGCCCATGTCGTAGATGACCCAACATCCGATGAACAGTCATCGCATACAGAAGACAGCCCCATGGAAGAGGTAATGTCCTCGTGCCTGAATGCAGCGTTTCATACGCTTAACACCTTGCAGGCAATCGCCCTTGAGGAGGATACGAGTGCTCTCGACGTGGGCACTTCCAGCTCCGAAAGTCTCCAATTCAGGCCGGGCACCCGGACTACGCGGAGGATTATCATGTCACCAGCGTCGTTGATCGATGAGGCCCGAGACTCGCCGGTGTTTGAGAATCCCATAATACGTACAGGGCCTGGATCCGTGATCGACATCGAGGTGAGCCTGTGCGCGTGTCAAAAGCCTAAGAGTTCCATCTGACAGCATATGATACTGCTGCCGTTCAACAGGATGATCGCTCTGATAGCATTGAGCCTGAGGATGAGATTATAGATCAGTATCGTCCTTCCAGTTTGGAAGTGAGTTCGACAGAAAAAGATCATTTGTTGTGACTGTAAACTGACTGATTCGTTAGCCAACGGATGCGTCACCCATTGATACGCGTACAGGCTCGGTAAGCCACGCGTTTGCAGCTGGAGCAGATTATCTATGGCATACTAACCAGGCCGCAGCCGTCTAGTGATATAGAAATGTTTGCCGCCATTCGGCAGGTATGTCGTGTCACTCGTATACTATCTAACCAGACTAGACATCATTCAAGCCGGCAGTTCCGCTCTTTAGACCATCCAGCTCCGAGTTAGGCTCCGCTGCATCTCAGGATGCTGAGAGCGACAGGATGCTGAGAAACGACTTAGTAGATCGAGGGAGCGTTCGTAGCGTTTCCGCAGCTGAGTTCTCCCAGCGGAGTACGAATGCACTCGAAACTAGTGCAGTCCACCCGATTGCCTCCGCGTCAGGTACGTCCATTTCACAAGTCTGTTTCTCCCGCTACGCTTAGTCTCTACGCGTACAGGGCTACGTTCCCCTCCATTGCCTTCCGAGGGCCCACCGCGCAAGCGATGGTTGGACATATATCGGCACAGTAATCATGACGGGCAAGAGGTAAGTAGTCAGCATTTAAAATCCTGAAAGAGTACTGAAATGGCGTTGGAAACATGAAGTACATTCAACGTCATCATGGCGCGGCGGGTGAGTCGCATCTATCGACCTTATACCCGCCCCACTACAGCTCATACATACGCCTACCTAGGCACTTCCGCTGCAAGCACATCTGCAGTGCATAGCGATGCACTGGCAGAAGTCATGGGAGACGCTCCTAGCCTACAAGACACAAATCAGCCGTTCTCCATGGAAGAGGCCGGCACACATTTGGGCCCAGCGCTTGTGCCCTACAGTAATCCGCCTGACGCCTGGCGCGATATCTTGTTTCCCGATGTGACCAACAATAGCTGATCTATTGTTCGATAATAATGTATTTATGGGCCCTTGAGCAGGCTATGAAATAGCTTGTTGAATTAATTATTGTCACTGAGAGCCTGTGCGCGTAGCTGAATATGACGCGATGTATGGATTTAGTGCTACGATCACTCTGAGCCCATCGCTACTCATTACGACCTCACCACTAGCTTAGCATTCCCATTGATAATGTACCAGTTATTTCACAGTCTGTACTGAAGTTGTGGTCTTATCGTTTAGTGCAGAAGCATATGCATTCTAATTAGTTAGTTCTCACAGGAAACACTCAAGTCATTCAGTTAGCACTAGTGTGAAGAAATACAGTCAGTGTTGAGTTGAAATCTACTACGCGCAACCTTCCACTTCATGTGGATGACCAAGGAGAGTTTGCATAAGCGTGTCTCCGCAGAGCTCAGATTACGCGTAGTGTGAACATCCTGGCTTCGCGTACCGCCTGTCTATTAAATGCTGTATTGCTCGTGAGTCTGATATACGTCTACGCATAAAGTACACTTTCACTCAGGTGGTCCGCTACGCGGACCAGTGATATTTCACTCCGCGTAACTTCACGGCATTAACCGTATGAAATTGACTTTCACCCATACGGTTGACCCCGCGGAATTGTAATTCCGCGGGCTGAAATGGGTGGGGTTGAACTCAGGAATAATGCCAGCGAGGTGGTGGATGACTTCCATGCTGCACACCCGGACGCGGTTGCCAGTACCACGGCACGCCCGAGCAGTCTCCGCCAGCGTCGGTCGTAAGGGGGGGGCAATGTCGTGACCCTTGTGGGCACGCCCCAGTTTTCCTGTATTTTCTACTGTTTTTACCAACCTTGTACGATCACTTTCTGTGTCACGTGACCTCGGCGCCTATAGCACCGCCGCCTCGGCACGTTCCATGGCTTACGCATCATTACTAATCCTTCTTCAATATCTACGGACTCTTCTTTTCTTCCGTTGCTATGTGACTCACAGTTACGCTTGTTTGTACATACCTGTGCTTTAGAATGTATAAAAAGAGCAGGCTCAGTGTCTCTGGAAAGCCAGAACACTTTCGCCTTGTCGATTCCCCCAAAGAGTCACAAGTTAGCTGGCTTTATAGCGGCTGTAATCGTCCAAGAGTGCCTTGCCCTTTTTTTTGATCGTCCATCCACACCTAGCGTTCACTCCCCACTTTGGGTTGTGACAGGTAGATGCTAGATAGGTGCTGGATAGGTGCTAGATAGGTGCTAGATGGCAGCTAAATAGCAGTATCTAGCACTATATATGGGGGACCTATCTAGTTTTCCTAGGGCTCCTAGATAGGGTATATACTGCTAGATAGCACAATTTAGCTACTTGCAGATTTCCAGATGAACGCGAAAACGGAAGGAGACAAGTTGATATTATAGCTAATTGTGGGCACTAGTCTGCATATGCTTGATGCTGCGGGGCGCTGGGCTGCATGACAGCAACCATCGGCTTGGCGCATGTCTATCCTAAGGCAACCAATGCCGGATAACGTGAAACTCCCAGTCTGTGTTGTATAGGCAAATATTGTAATCGTTGGTATGCATTAGTTAGTGTTATATTCGCAGGCGCAGACTCACAAGTTGGCGCTCGCATATCCAGACAAACCGGGAGCCCGCTGGGTCCAGTTTGCGTCAGTGGGGGCCGTGAGAACAAGGCTCGTTTGCCTTAGCTTACTGAGCGCAAATTAGCACGGCCAAGCGCCCGCTCGGCAGTTTACGGGTACCCTCTTTGCAGTGTTACTTAAAACTTGATTGGCAGAGCGAGTACAATGCACTTTCCCGATTCCATATAACTTACTCGAGGGCGGGGTCTTGGCCCAGTCATAGCGATTTGAAGTATACGAGAAATTCTGATTAGACTACAATACATATGACAAAGAATAACGTCTACAAAACATATTCACTGGAGTTGATAGCACTTCGCCCAGTCCGTGCCCATTAAAACCCCGCTGAAATCAAGCTCAAGAGCACCTTTGGTATAGATACAAACTGTGTTATGAGGCCGCACAAGCCCAGTCCAAAGATCGCGAGGAACATACAACAGAATCTGCTCCTGTTGAGCAGTGACCATGCCGTTTTCGTCCATCCGCCAGTCTGTGAAGGTTCCGGGATGAGGAGTGTGGTGAGGAGTGAGTTCCCAAGCACGGATAGTACTGTCCCAAGAGCCTGAGACGATGTGCGTGCCATCGGGCGAGAATCCCACAGACCTGACCACGCCGGTGTGCCCCTCGAACGGTCCAGCTACGAGATCTCCGCTGCCTGCGTCCCACACACAGATAGTTGTGTCTTCAGAGCCTGAGACGATGCGAGTGCCGTCAGGCGAGAATCCCACAGACTGGACCGAGTGGGTGTGCCCCTGGAACGGTCCAGCTACGAGATCTCCGCTGCCTGCGTCCCACACACGAATAGTTCTGTCGCTCGAGCCTGAGACGATGCGAGTGCCGTCGGGCGAGAATCCCACAGACCTGACCGATTTGGTCTGCCCCTTGAACGGTCCAGCTACGAGATCTCCGCTGCCTGCGTCCCACACACGGATAGTT